>SKCR01046852.1:0-73326 GCA_019454045.1 Zanthoxylum bungeanum | reverse complement strand
GAATGGTAACTATTTTATCTAACAACATATTGAACCCAAATTACAATAATCTAGTTCAATATAATTTCACACATGCATAAATCCTTCCAATACACCATCCAATAACAAAAGCCCCAAATTTATCAAAGAAAGAAACCCTAGAATCAAACTAGAAAATCAAGAACAAGAAACAAGTTTCCAAAGCTCAAGGGAATAGAAGATTACCTCTAATCTCCAATTTTTTTCCTAAGTTTTTCTTGATTTTTCTTTCTTTTCTCCATGATTTCTCCAAACCAAAAACTTGAGAGCTCTTTTATGGTGATTTTCGGCCAAGGAAGTGATAAGATGAAGATGAAAACAATTATCTCTCTCTTAATATTGAATTGCCGTCATTTTGGGGTATTTTGGGGATTTTACAAATTTAATCTAATTAAATCAATATTAAGCTTTTTAGTGGCCAATCAAATTGACACACATTTAGCTTAATAAATTCATGCCATGTGTTCAAATAATAATTGGACAAATTTCATAACAATTATGGAAAAAGATTATTAATTAATCATTTAAATATTTAACAATTAAATATTCAAATAATCAAATAATATAATTATTATTATATTTTTATTTTTATTTACAATAAATAATAAATTCATATATTTATGGCCTGTCAAAATCTCATTTGATGAATAATCAATGTGTATCTAATCATATTATGTATCAAATACAAATACACAATAATTATTAGCGGACAAAATCCCCTAATTGCATGTGTTATCGTTTAACGATTAAACGATCCGAATTAACTCACTTAATCCGGTGAAGTATTATGAATAATCCGTATTATCCATCTCGCGTTGTCCAAGTGCTCAACGAGTACACTTCATATTATGGAACTCTCTAAGTTTAGGTTTACCCGTCACGAAATCCAATTTTGTGTCCATAATCCACCCACTCACGGATTATGACGACCACAGATAATCTCGCTAAACTATGCAAGTCGAGGTCATTACATACGTATAATCCCTCCGTCACAGGCTATCCATATTATACCTGGGATATAGATGAAAACGTCAAATCCGTTCGGTATAATACAGTCGACTTTCAATTTACGTTCTTCAAAAAAAACTCGGAACTGATTTCCGAAGTTATACCACGACCATGGATTTACTAGATCGCAAAGAGGTGTTGAATGTCTATGCCCTGTACATAGGACTGACGAATCCTATCTTGATACGCACAGGATATCATGAGCATCAGTCCACACCCAACGAACAGGCAGAGGTCTGATCATGGCTAGATCGTTGACGTGACTGCCATCAAAGTGTGGAGGATAGCTCATATATCCACGGTGGTATCTCAAGTCGAAGGACCACTATGCTCCCTCAACTCGAGAAAGTTCTTATTGATATTGGTGTACCATCTATTAGGAAACCTTCAGTGAGTCGTTCAGTGTCTTATCAAATAAACACCTACATGTCTATACGAGTCTCCCGAGACTCATGGTTCACTGGGATAAACCATCGGACCAAGTCACAATATACGACATGTACTAGTCTCAGCGGATTTTACTAACCGACCCGTGTTAGCAAATCTTGACCAAGAACTTTATTTAAGGATATACAACTAATAGTGCACTTCCCAATGTCAATTACAAACTATGTTGTAATTGCGCACTATACTATAAATCATAGGGTCTTTGTCTAATATACATGTATCACTGAACCAGATTCAGTTTCGATCTAATCGTAATCAAAAATCTAATCGCAATTAGATCGAATAAGCGTATAAAAGACAAGGGTGATACCACTAAAATTATTAATATTATGGAAAATACAATTGCTCGTATTTATGAATCGGACATAAATACGATCCGGATTGGCACTCTGAGCACCAACCCTAACAGAGGTTTGATGTGCATCCCATTCAACATCTACATGTGTGTAGCTTGGGACTTATTGTGGATATCAGATGCATGTATAACTTGAGGCTTGATGTGCATCTCATTCGACATTTACATGTGTGTAGCTTGGGACTTATTAAGGATATCAGATGCATGTATAACTTAAGGCTTGATGTGCATCCCATTTGTATCCCATATGTGTGTATAACTTGAGGCTTGATGTGGATCCTATTCGACACAACACGTGTGTAGCTTGGGTCTTGATATGGATCTCATTCGACACAACACATGTGTAGCTTGGGAATTGTTGTGGATCCCAGACAAGCATGTATAGCTTGGGTCTTAATGTATATCTCATTCGACACCATACGTGTGTAGCTTGAGGCTTGAAGTAGATCTCAATCCTTGACTTGGGACTAATTAAGTATGACCCAGTTGACATCTCAGTGTATAGCTTGGGGCATGATGAGGATCTCATTCGACACTATACGCTTGTAGCTTGGGACCTGTTAAGGATGTCCCAGTCGACACTACAGTCTGAAGCTTGGCACCAGACGAAGATCCCAGTCGACACTACATATACGGTGATTGTTGAATGGGATCATTCCTCTTGTGTCAAATAATTTTCTTAAACACTTATAATATCTTATCATACGGACCCATTCTACTGTTATGGAATAATCCCCAGACGATATTGAAGACTCCCCTGGTCATTTGGCCCGTAGTATGGGGATTATCCTGACCTTCATCTGGTTGAGTCGACTGGGAACATTCTCCATGTCTCATGTTGAGTCAAGTTCAAGACCTGGCCTTCATCTGGTCCAGACGACATTGAAGACTCCACTGATCCTTTGACCCGTAGTATGAGGATTATCCTAACCTTCATCTGGTTGAGTTGACTGGAAATATTCCCCATGGATCATGTTGAGTCAAGTAGAAGACCTGGCCTTCACTTGGTCCAAACGACAATAAAGACTCCTCAGGTCTTTGGACCCGTAGTATGGGGATTATCCTGACCTTCATCAGGTTTAGTCGACTGGGAACATTCCCCTTTGACTCATGTAGAGTCAAATAGAAGACCTGGCCTTCACCAGGTCCAGATGACAATAAAGACTCCTCAGGTCTTTGGACCCGTAGTATGGGGATTATCCTGACCTTCATCAGGTTCAGTCGACTGGGAACATTCCCCTTTGACTCATGTAGAGTCAAATAGAAGACCTGACTTTCACCTGGTCCAGACGACAATAAATACTCCCCAGGTCTTTGGACCCGTAGTATGGGGATTATCCTGACCTTCATCAGGTTCAGTCGATTGGGAACATTCCCATTTGATTCATGTAGAGTCAAGTAGAAGACCTAGCCTTCACCTGGTCCAGACGACATTGAAAATGTCTACATACCAAGATCAGATCCCTGATTATACGCTCGACAATGTACTCTCCAAGTCAAAGACTCTTTTACTTATAGAGTTAGAACAAACTGTACGGGCAAAATTTGGACCCAATGGTACAATTGTCTTTTCATTTCGAACCCAACAATAAAAAAACCCAAGAGTGGTAACCCAAGATTAAAGTCCTCAAGAAGCCCAAGACATGTCTCATGCTTCTATCATAATCTCCCAACTATCGTAAACCCTTTTTTGCTAACAAAAATACCTACTCCACATGCTAACATTCTCCGCTCACCAAAAGCTTAACTATTGGACAAATTATGGGCCCATCTTTACTATTTACAGCTGCAATGCCAACTTAAAAGGTAATGATTCTATCCTATAAATAGAAGCATAATTCAGAACATATTCATTCAAGTCTTAGCTCTCATACTTGAGCTCTCTAACTTCTCACTCCCAAAAACACCAGCCACCGCCCTCACGGGCACCCAAAAAAGGTCAAGGAAATAATAAACCTTTCTTTCACATTTTACTTATTTAAAACTTATTTCATACTACTGACTTGGGCTTTGAAGTGTCCACGGCACCCACCACACCGGTGGACAGTACTCCTCGCTCACTCTACCTTTGTTTTGCAGGATCATTAGTGCCCCCAACCTACAAATTCTCGATTGTAGACCTCGGGTGAAATCCGGCATCCACAGTAGTCCTTTGACTTGAGATACCACAGTGGGATATATGATTTATCCTTCACACTCTGATGGCAGTCACGTCACCGATCTATTTAAATCAGACCTCCGCCTGTTCGTTGGGTGTGAACTGATGCTCATGATATCCAGTGTGTATCAAGACAGAATCCGTCAGTCCTGTGTACAAGGCATAGGCATCCTCACGTGTTTACGATCTAGTAAATCCATGGCTGTGGTATAACTTCAGAAATAAGTTCTGAGTGTTATTTAGAGATCATAAATTAAAAGTCGACTATATTATACCGAACGAATTTGACGTTCTTATATATATCCCAAGTATAATATGGATAGCCTGTGACAGTGGGATTATACGTATGCAATGACCTCGGCTTGCATAGTTTAGCGAGATTATTTGTGGTCGTCATAATCCATGAGTGGGTGGATTATGGAAACGAAATTGGATTTTGTGACGGATAAACCTAAACTTATAGAGTCTCACAATATGAAGTGTACTCGTTGAGCACTTTGGCAACGCGATATGAATAATACGGATTATTCATAATACTTCATCGAATTAAATGAGTTAATTCGGATCGTTTAATCGGTTAAACGATAACACATGCCTTAGGAAATTTTGTCTGATAATAATTATTGTGTATTTGTATTTGATACATAATACGATTAGATATACATTAACTATTCATCGAATGAGATTTTGACACATGCCATAAATATATGTATTTGTTATTTATTGTAAATAAAAATACATATATAATAATAATTATATTAATTGATTATTTGGATATTTAATTGTTAAATATTTAAATGATTAATTAATAAATTTTTTTTCATAAATGTTATGAAATTTGTCCATTTATTATTGGAACAAATGGCATGAATTAATTAAACTCAATGTGTGCAATTTTGATTGGATTACATAATCTTTAATTTATATTTAATTAGATTAAATGTGCAAAATGGACAAAATTGCCCTTGCCAAAGTCGGTTAAAGGGATTTAAAAATAAAAAAAATTATATTCTTCCCTAATTCATCACTATTGCCGAAACCACAAAAATAAAAGCCCTAGGGGGTTGTTTGATCAAAAAATTCAAGAAAAGTCTTAGCAAAACAAGAGATTAAAGGTAATATTTAATAACCCTAAGCTTGAAATTTAGTTTCATATTTTCTTGAATTCTTACAATGGTTCTAGGGTTCCTTAGTTTCTTAAATTTTGGGGCTTTTGATGTTGGTTGATGGATTTGGAAGTTTAAAGCATCTGTGAAGTAGTCTTGGTTAATATTATTGTAATATTAATCCAATTTGTTCATTTGATGACATGTTGTCATTCTAGAGTGTTATGATCACTCTTGTAATACCTAGAATTGTTCTTGGGTGATTCATATGTTGTGACTTGATTTGGTGTTGTTGATTAATTAGATTAATCTTGAAAATTAGATTTAAAGCATGAAATTGGGAAGATTCGGCTTCTGGATCAGATCTAGAATTGTTCTGATTTTGTTGATGAAAAATGTGTTTTGTGAATGTATTGGATGTGTTTTGGGAGTTGGAACAATTACCGGAAAGTATTTCGGAGTTGAAATAAGCGAAAACGGCCAAAAACGGCGTTACCGGGTGACAACCGGGTGACGGCTGTCGAAACAGTGAGTTCATCACTGTTCGGGCAGCCCATGAACTGGCCTAACACTATTGGGGTTGACCTGGGCAGTCCCCATAATTGTTGGGTGGTCGGTTTGGTCAAAAACGCATTTTGCGTCATTTTACGGAAAAACGTTTTTCGTAAATATTTCGCGACGTTTCATATATATTTATGTCGCTATTTGATATCGAATAAATAGGTTTAGGTGAAATATGAATAAATTATTCATATTAAATATTGAATAATTTATTCGGTAATTTTAAAAAGTTTTAAATTATGATTTCGTCTGAACCGCGCTTCTGCTGCGCCCTTCGTCCAAAACCCTAACACTTGGCTCATTGGCTTTGTGAGTGGATCAGCTACATTTTCAGCTGAAGGTGTTTTCTGAATTGCTATCTACCCATCTCTAACATATTCTCTTAGTATGTGATACTTTCTTTGAATATGTTTGGATTTCTGGTGCGACCTTGGTTCATTAGCCTGTGCTATAATGCCATTGTTGTCGTAGTTCAAATGGAACGCTCTTTCAATAGCTGGAACCACACCTAGCTCTGTAATGAACTTCTTTATCCAAACTACTTCTTTCGCTACTTTTGAATGTGCTATGTATTCTGCCTCAGTAGTGGAGTCAGCAATAGTGGATTGCATGGCGCTCTTCCAACTGACTGCTCTTCCATTACATAAGAAAATGAATCAAGAGGTTGACTTATAATCATCAGTGTCTATCTGAAAGTCTGAGTCCGTAAAACCCTTCCACTTTCAGTTATGGTGATTCGTAAGTCAATATCATATCTTTAGTTCTTCTTAAGTACTTGAGGATTGCCTTGACTACTATCCAACGATTTTCTCCTGGATCAGAGTGGAATCTGCTTGTTATACTAACAGCAAATGCGATGTCCAGTCTTGTACATAGCATGACATACATGAGACTACCTATGGCAGAAGCACATGGTACTTGACTCATGCGTGCTATTTCTTGAGGTGTCTTGGGACTCATCGATCTAGATAGATGAATTCCATACCTACAAGGCAACAAACCTCTCTTAGAGTCCAACATATTGAATCTATTGAGCACCTTTTCTATGTACAGAGTTTGGGACAAACCAATCATTCTTCTTGATCTATCTCTATAGATTCTTATTCCAAGAATTAAGGTTGCTTCTCCCAAGTCTTTCATTGAGAATGTTTTGGATAACCATACTTTGACTGAAGTCATCATAGTGACATCATTTCCCAAAAGTAATATGTCATCCATATATAATATTAAGAATTTTATGGCGCTCCCACAAACCTTTTTATAAACACATGGCTCATTCACATTTTTGATGAAACCAAACGTTTTGATCGTATCATCAAATCATATATTCCAATTCCTAGATGCTTGCTTTAGACCATATATAGATCTTTGCAACTTACATACTTTATGACTATCACATTTAGATGTAAAACCTTCTGGTTGTTTAATATAAATTTATTCATCAAGAAATCCATTTAGAAAAGTTATTTTTACATCCGTTTGCCAAATCTCATAGTCAAAGTAAGATGCTATAGCAAGAGAATTCTAATTGATTTTAACATAGCTACTGGCGAAAGTGTCTCCTCAAAATCAACTCCTTATTTTTGAGTATATCCTTTTGCCACTAATCTAGCTTTATAAGTCTCCACTTTTCCATCATTTCCAATCTTTTTCTTGATGACCCATTTACATCCAATAGGAATAATTCCTTCAGGAGGATCAACAAGTGTCCATACTTGATTGGAATACATGGTTTCCATTTCCGAATTCATATCTTCAAGCCATCTAGAAGAGTCAATGTCTGACATTGCTTCTTCGTAGTTTCTTGGGTCATCAATATGAACCGCTTCACCAATCATAAAAGATTCAAAATCTTGTTGATTGACTAGGGTGTATCTCAATGGCATGCGAGATTCCCTAAATGATCTACGAAGTGGTTATGTTTCTTGAGGTGTTTCTTGTTCTACTTGTTCTGGTTCCTTCTGAGGTGAGTCAATTCATTTTTCAGAATTCTCCTTTTGAGAGACTTCCTCATCTAGGTTCACTTCTTTTCCAATACTTCCTTCTTGAACCAAATGGTCTTTAAGGAATGTAGCATTCCTACTAACTAGTATCTTGTGATCAGAGTGAATGTAGAAGTAATATCCCATCAAATCCTTGGGATACCCTATGAATTGACCTTTTTCAGATCTCGAGTCTAGTTTTCCGTAAAGACTTTCCTTACATAAGCTGGACTACCCCAAATCTTCAAATTGTTGGGGTTTTGGGTGGTAATTCGGGTAAAGCAGCGGAACACGGAAAATCAAAATTTTCCGAATTCAAAAATTTTTCTTAGGTAATTAAAATAAACTAATTTATTTCAATTACTTAATACTTAAAAATTGAAATTTTTACCCAAATATTAGATTTTCAGTAATTACCATTTAGCCCCAAAACTTTGTATTTTTGTCATTTTAGTCCAAAATTGTCAAATACAATTCTAATTGAATCCAAATCAATCCCAAAATGATTTATACATGTCTAATACATGAAATTATAATTTGCAACTCATAGAAACCGAATTTCCATAATTTTTCGAATGGTCCCTAAACTTTCAAGAATTTATAATTTGGTCCTTTTTGTTCAGAACGTGTCAAGATCAAATCCAAAAATTCCCAAATTTAATATACATCATATATACATCAAATCTCATCATATATATGAAAAGCCCCAACTTTGGTGAAGGTTAAAATCTTAATTTTATAATTTCATAAATTAACAAAATTAATACCAAATTAATTAAATTCAATACTTTAATTCAATTCCCACAACAACAAACAAGCCTCACCATCATGAAACAACTCAAGAACATTTCTAGGTCAATCATGAGTGGCTAAGTAACTCTAGAATGACAACTTCCATCAATATGGCAAAAAGAAAGCTTAAAGAACAATTTTAAGCATTCTAAATAAACATACATGCTTCCATCTTTCAATCAAGCTCTCAATCATCAAAACACATCCATAATCAAGTAGAGAAGAAACTAAGCTACACATATTGAAGCTTATGATCTTAGAAACAATTTTCAAGAAGAAGAAAATAAGAAAATCCTTACCAAATTTCAAAAAATTGCAAGCTTTTCTTCTTTCTTTCACTTTTCCTCTCTTTCTCACTTTGTATTTGATTTTCTAGGGTTCTTAGATTGTGAAACAAAAAAAGAAAAAATGGCCTTATATAATTTCCCAAATGACCAAAAAAAGAGAAAATAATAGCCATAATTTTTCAATTTTATTTCAATTAATTGGAAAATGATTTAATTAAATTTGTGATGTAAAACCATTAATCAAATTAATGTTTATCACAAACCATCCAGTTAAATCATGCCATTTAAACCAATCAAAATTGGCCATGAAAACCAATTGAAATAAGCCATTTAGTTTACTTAATAAAGTAAACTAGATATTTAATATTTAATTTATTTAATTATTTAACATGTAAATAATTAAATACAAATATCTCAAATATATGTATTATATTTACATTAAATAATCAAAATACATATAATAATAATAAATGTCAAATATCACAATTCGACATTTAATAAATGGCTGAAAGATCTCAAAAGCATGTATTTTCGTTTAACAGTTAAACGACTTATAAATAATCAGTATTATTTATAAAAGTTGCCATAGTGCCTTACGCGTATATCTCATTAGTGAGACTCTCTAGGTTCAGGCATATCCGTCACGAAATCCAATTTCGTGGCCATAATCTACCACCCGTAAATTATGACGAACACAGATAAAATATTTGAACCATATAGGTCGAGGTCACTGCATACGTATAATTCTTCCGTCACAGGTATCCAGATTATCTCAAAGATATAGATATTAACGTCAAATCTCTTTAAGTATAATCCCATCGACGATTCTATTATCAATCTCTTAAATAACATTTAGAATTGATTTCTGCAGTGTACCACGGGCCCATGGATTTAACAGATTGCAAATTCCATAATTGATACCTATGCTATGTACACATTACTGACGGATCCTATCTTGATACGCACAGGATATCCTGAGGATCAGTCCACACTCAATGAACAGACGAAGGTCTGATCTAAATAGATCGGTGACGTGAGTGCCATCAAAGTGTGGAGGATACCTCATATATCCACAGTGTTATCTCAATTTGAAGGATCACTATGCTCACCCTACCCGAGAATATTCTTATTGACGTTGATGTACCATCTATTAAGAATCTTCGGCGAGTCATTCAGTGTTTATCCAATATAAACACTTATGTGTCTATACGAGTCTCCTGAGACTTATGGTACATTGAGAAACCATTAGAATTAAACATTCCAATATACGACACGTACCGGTCTCAGCGGGTTTACTTACTGACCAAGTAATTGTAAACATTGACCAGGAACAGTTAAAGAATGATAATGTTATGATACTACTCAATGTCAGTTGCGACGCTTTTGCAACTGTAACATAACCAATCACTTTATGGTCTTTTATGTATTTATCATATAATAAAAGAATTTATATTATAGAAACTGTTTATTTTATTCACTAATAAAATATATACAAGAGTATTTATAAGCACCAACCCTAACACAAATATCCTAAATTAGGAAGTTTCCCATACTATATCTCATATGGGGTTTTAGGAGCAGATCTGGTCGGAACTCTATTTAGAACATGCAAGGCTGTTTGGAGAGCATATCCTCAAAAAGACATTGGTATATCAACAAAACTCATCATGGAACGTACCATATCCAATAGGGTACGATTTCTCCTTTCAGAGACACCGTTATACTGAGGTGTGTAAGGAGGTGTTATATGTGACACTACTCTATATTCCTTGAGATAATCTTGAAATTCAGTACTTAAGTATTCTCCTTCATGATCAAATCGTAGATTTTTAATATTTTTTTCTCAATTATTTTTCTACTTCATTCTTATACTCTTTGAACTTTTCAAAAGTTTCTGACTTATGTTTCATTAGGTACAAATACCCAAATCTTGAAAAATCATCGGTGAAAGTAACGAAGTATTGAAACCCACCTTTGTCCACTATGTTAAGTGGGCCGCATACATCAGTATATATGAGTTCCAAGGTTTCTTTGGCTCTTTCGTTTTGTCCTACAAAAGGTGATTTGGTCATTTTTCCTTTGAGACATGATTTGCAAGTTGGATAAGGTTCTAAACCTAATGAAGATAGTAAGCCTTCCTTCTCCAATTGTGAAATTATTTTCTCTCCAATATGACCTAATCTTAAGTGCCAAAGGAATCTTGAATTGGGATTATCTCTTGGTTTTTTTGTTCTTATTGTATTTAATTCTTTGTTATGGTTCCCATTCATTTGCAAGACATACAATCCATTTACTTTTAGTGCAATACCAATAAAATTATTCAGATAATAAATATTACATTTCTCATTGATAACCACGATCCTTAAAGTGTTTCTGGAAGAAAATTTTAAATTTAGTCACATGGATGCTTCCGCGCTAACCTCAATACCTTACACTTATCAATTTTTCTATTTTCAAAAAATAGCAACAAAGAAATTTTCCATTACTTCAATTTCTTTAGTTTGAGTTATGCGCACAACCCAAATTCACTTTGGTAATTTGGCAGTGTTCCATAGTTACCAGTTTCCATTTTATCCTAAAAATAAACATTGGTTTAAATCCTAAACACTATTATAATTGTTTTAAGGAGATTGTGATACACAAAACTCGGAATTTGCATTCTTTAATTTCTTTTCGTTTGTATATTTTAGTTTCTATTCTTTATAATTGTTTACTGTGTGTTTTATTGTACCATCAATAACTTCATTCAACAAACTCTATTTTATGAATATAATTAACGAGTGATTATTAGATCATTAGGGTTTTTTTGAATATTTTTTTTACGAATTGTTGGATGCTAATTTTATTACCATAGCTTATTTTGTCATATCCTAATCTTTTATTGTATTGTTTTGTTACCAGATCTTATTTTGTCATATTTGCGTCTTTTATTGTATTGTTTTGTTACTATGTTCTATTATATTGGTAAGGCTTTGTGATTCACCTGTTTGTTTTTTTGAAATGAAAGTAACACTTCTCATTTAACCACCATTGTGAATGAGGTACATAATTTCTGCTGGGAATGTATCTAGTCATACAACAGATTCAATTTTTTCCATAGCTATCTTTGATCAACCATGAGCAACAGTATTATAATTTCTAGAAATAAAGGTGCATTTGAAATCCTGAAAATATTTGTTGACTTCTCCAATTTCCAATATTATCCACACCATTTCTGTAATACTGCTGCATCAAATCCACTACTCCCTTAGCATCTAATTCCATAACAATTGACCTCAACCCAGCCTTCTCTACTAATTGTAAACCCCAACTTGATGCTTCAACTTCAGCATATATCACATCCCCATCGAATTTTGAAGTTTTGACGGATGCTGCAATTAGGTTGTCATTCCAATCTCTAATTACAGCACCCAACCCAGATAACTTTCTCTCTATCTTGGTAGCTGCATCCACGTTTACCTTATACCTGATCGGTGGAGGTTTCCATGGCATTCTCACTACTGGTTCTTCTTCCAGGTTGCTATTTATATCCAAATATTTTATTCCTCAAAATGAATCAAGTATAGCTTCGGCTCTTGCTACTACCATAGAGGTTCTTTCAGTCTTCCTTCAAATATCATCTTGTTTCTGCCCTGCCAGATCCCCCAACAAATTGCCACTAACACTTCCAAATTTGTTTTACAGTATTTCATGGACAGTCTTTCTGGAACAGTGAGGATGCCATCACAAGCATCTCCCTAAATGTTCTGAGCATATATGGTAGCTTTCCAGACTTTTCTAGCTGCCTTACATGTAATAAACGCATGCGTAATGGTCTCAACTCCATTTTTACATATCATACATATCGGATCATGCAGCACTCTCTTCTTACGAAGATTTACAGCCGAAGTTAATAGTTTTTGGTCGCTCTCCACATGAAAATCTTGATCTTATTTAGGGTGTTGAGAGACCAAATGATGCTCCATGATTACTTACTTCTGCTGATTCGGTAAAGCTGTTTGTTTGTTTCATCTTGAGGGCTAGCTGATATCCACTCTTGACCATGTATTTTCCCTTCTTATCATAATGCCAAATTAGGTGGTCTGGTCTCGGCTGCGTAGGAAGGGGAATCGCCATTATTGCTTTTGCATCTTCATTGTTGAACTTGTCTTTTATAAGATTTTCATTCCAAATATTCCTTGTTTCTATAAGCTCCACAACTGTAGCCTCCTGATGTAGAGCCGGTTTCATTTTTAGTTTGAAGGTTAACGGCCTAGGGATCCAATTATCTTTGTTTATCCCCACTCTACCTCCATTACCAATTCTCCATCGACCCTCATTTTCAAGTACTTGTCTTCTTCACACGAAGCTTCTCCAGACAAAAGAGGATTATGAACCAAATTTTGCTTGCATAAAATCAGAGTGTCTATGGTATCTTGCCTTTAAAATTCGAGCTGCAAGAGATTCTGGGAATTGAATCACTCCCCATCCCTACTTTGTAACAAGTTTCTGGTTGAACGCAGATGGTTCCCTAAAACCAAGTCCTCATCTACTGTTTGCTTGACATAACTTATCTCCCCTTACCCAATGGATGCCATTTTCCTCTTCCTTGGATCCCCACCAAAACCTCGAAATAGCTCATTGAATATCATCGAAGATCCCTAAAGGTATTCTGAAGACACTCATCACAAAGGCTGGTACTGCTTGTGTTATAGCCTTGATAATGATCTCTTTTCCACCATTCGAGAAGAACTTGTGTTGCCAGCTAGAAATTTTGCCTAATACTCTCATCTTGACATTGTTGAAGAAGATCTTTCTCTATCTCCCAATCATGGAAGGTAATCCAAGGCATTTCTCTTGTTTCGTCACTACCTTTAGCTTAAATATGTTTCTGATTACCTTATTAAGTCTTCCTTGAGTGTTACTGTTAAAAAACATTGAGGATTTTTCATAACTGAAAACCTACCCAGACACTTCTACATATCTATTAAAAATAGACTTCAATTGTCTACATTCGTCAATTGAGGCTCTCGCAAAAATAAGGTTGTCGTTTACAAAAAGAAGATGGCAAATCTTGATATTCCTGCCAAAACTCAGTCCATGAATTATCCATTGTTGTTCTGCTTGCCACACATGTTGGAAAACACCTCTGCACATATAATAAACAAGTATGGAGACAAATGGTACCATTGTTGCGGCCCCATTTTCGGAACAATATGGCCCTTAACTATTCCATTAATAATAATCGAGAAAGAAGTTGAGGTAATGCAACTCATGACTAATTCCACCCAATGACGCGGAACTCACTTTGATGTTTAAGGCCAAGCAAACCCCTCGCAACGGATAGAACCCCAAGCACCGCAAATTCGATTTTATAGGAACAAAACCCTTCCAAGGCTACAAAGAAGACCCACAAAGAACTTGCCTTTGAGAACCCTTAAGATGATTCCTTGCAGTGTTCTACTAGCACGGAGACGCCACCAAGGTTGTCACGCCTTAGATAAGTCAAAGCTGAAATAAAGAGGAATCCCTCCCTTAAGCATGAAATTCGGCCATAGCCATTTTTCTTTGAAGAAATTCGAAATATGTAAGTTTTTCTATTGAAGAAGACAAAGTTTACAATATATAGGATAAGGCAAATTTAATAAAATGCCCTTCAAAAGGTAAAAAGACCAAAAGGTCATAAAACTACCCAATGGCTACATAAAGCTAAAGCCCTAAGTAGTCATTTACTAAATATTACAAATATCCCCACCAAGAACTTTATGCAAGTGGCAAAAAGATCAAAAAGAAAAAGTCAACAAAAGGGGCATCTTTTATAAAGAATGCCTAATAGGTCCTTTTTGCTAACTATTTGGTTCTAATCAAATCTAACTAAATAACTTAGCTAACTTAGTTACAAATGACCTAACGAATTAAACAAATCAATGAAAACCCCAAAAAGTCAACAAAAGAGGTAATTTTTCCCAAAATGACAAAATCGTCCCTTTTGCACAAAATCCTCCAAATTTTGTGGGCTTCCATTTTGAAGGCCCAAATGATGTGTCTCAAGTCCATTAAGTCTTGTCTTGGTCGAATTTTTGGTGTTGGACTTGATGCGGCTTGATTCGTCAAAATGCTTAAATTGTGTCGTTGATACAGTTGGGAATGTATCTCTAAGCTGAGTGATTCTTTTGCTACGAGAATCATATCATTCCCTCAATCCTTGAAAGGATTCGTCCTCAAATCCAAACCTAGATCAAAGATAAAGATTAGAAATACTCGTGGTCGATTCAAAATTTCACTTGCCACCATGATTACTAGGTGGCCCAGACTGGCTCGTGTCATTCTCCCACTCTTTAAAAGGATTCGCCCTCAAATCTGATTTAGCGAACTATGACTGTCATTGTCGGAGATGAAGTCAACGTCATGCACAATGCCATCTGTAAAGAGAAAATTTGGTAAAAACTTCACTACCATATCCACTTTCATTTCACTCGCACTCAATGCTTCATCATCACTAATAGCCATTATCTCAACCATACTTGCAAAGACCTCACACACATGCTCAGCCTCACTCTTTTTTTCAACCTCAAAGCACACTGCCTCAGAAGTGTTTACTCTCTTAATGCTTACGGTCTCACAAGCATTTCCACTCACCATGTAACTCACAACAACACACTCATAATCATTGGCCTCACAAATATTTTTACTTTCCATACACTCAACATAACAAGTGTTTACACTCATATCACTCACAGACTCCATAACTTTTGGTTGTTGCATACTCTATTCATTCACTGATTCAATTACCTTCCAAGTCTTTTTTCCATTTCTCATAAGATCTTCTATAATCACCAAAGGTAGCTTGACAATCACATTTGAAAGTATCTAAATCATTACTTTCAAATCTTACATTCTTCATTTTTTTTTTCTTTTTTGACATAAATTACAAACTATGATATTATACAAACCTTACAAACTTGTAATAACTAAATATTAACTGACGACACTCAACTAACAATAATGACTCAATTCAAATAAACCTAAAACCAGAATGCTTAGAATAAGGAAATCACAAACTATGACAATAACCAAACAAGCATGCAAACAATCGCGGACGTATGCAAATTCGGACGAGAATTTTGTGCCTCAATAGAAATTTTGTTTAATTACCCTTCACGGACACCCAAATGATAAAATAGAACCAATGAAGTTCAACCTTTTTTTTTGCTCTTCAGATCACTAAAGCTCTCAAAGACTTTCTAAGTGTTGACCGGTTTGTTGTCCTGTATGTGATCGGTATGGTTGCTTTCCGGTTCCAGTAGTTATGTTTTACTCACAGGTTAACCGGTATGGAGACCGGTATGGATTTATGGAGACCGGTATGTGATTGGTATGGGTCTATAGAGACCGGTATGGGACCGGAATGGGTGCTTACCGGTTCCAGTAGCTATGTAATCTCCAGATAAACTAGTATTGAGCTCGATATGGGACCGGTATGCCGGTCACCGACATATCATAAATGCAAAAACACTTAAAAAAAACACAAAAACTAAGAATCAAGATGAACAAGTATCTTGATGACCAACAAACATAATAAATACTAAATGAAAAACACAAAGTAAAGATAGAAAATCAGACCTTGGAACCCTAAGCTCTAATACCAAATGACGCGGAACTCACTTGGATGTTTAAGGCCAAGCAAACCCCTCGCAACGGATAGAACCCTATGCACCGCGAATTCGATTTTGCAGGAACAAAACCCTTCCAATGCCACAAAGAATACCCGCAAAGAACTTGTCTTTGAGAACCCTTAAGATGATTCATTGCAGTGTTCTGCTAGCACGGAGACGCCACCAAGGTTGCCACATTTAATTTATCAAATAAAATAAATATAAATCAATTACTCAACCACTAAATCACTATTACACCTACTTACATAACTATTCAAAGTCACTTTAATAAAGTGATTTGATGTAAGTCAATCCATCAATCAATCAATCACATTCATCAATCAATCAATCACTCAAAATGACTTTTGATTTGATGCTTGATGTGACGAATGATTTGACGCTTGATGTGACTTGCATTGCCGCACTCGAATTCGAAATACGAATGCGCTCACAATCACACTCGGGCTCGGTTTCACTAATTCCTAATTAGCGAATTTTCCGTTGCGTCGTAATTGAATGATTACGCCTAGCGAATTCACTATTCACGTCGCTAACGAATTAATTCTAAATTAATTCGTTCGCCCGAATTAAAATCTAATTTTAATTCCGCGTCGAAATCTAATTTCGTTTAATATATTGAATATATTAATTTACCGATTAATTCTAAATTAATCATTCTCTCTCTTTAGACGATATTTTATCCCAGATAAAATATTTCCGTAATTAATCCTAGATTAATTTTCTATCTTCTATATAATCCCAGATTATTTATGAGTGCGAGTTATGCGTCATCGGTGCATTATCGGGAAGCGACCCATGAGATCCCCGGATAAGTCGGCAGTAAATACGGTCGTCGGAGTATCCGAATCACGTACGTACCAAGTACTACGTTCTACCGATTTACGAGACAAGATCGGCTTCTAGCAAAGCACGAAGTCTACCCAATTCTCCGGTCATATTCATCTAAGAATATTTAAGATCTATATCAAGCGTAGTATACCAAGTATTATGTATATCGGTCCAGTATCAGATAGTCACGTGCTAGGGCTGGGGCTGGATAAGTGTCTGTCCCGTCCGAAGCACATGTCGGATGTCTGGTAACATAGTCTCTATAATCGGATATTCATGACCTGGTCACAATATCCCGATTGGATGCGCATCACTCAAGAGCACTAGTACCGTATCCTGCGTGACATCATCTCCACTATGACTGAAGTGATACTTCCATCTTGACATCACAACCCAATACACTACGACTCTCTGATAAACCCAGAAGTGGTGTACGCAGAACGGTTAAAGCCCTGTACCACCAAGACCAAAGTCTACCGATTATCGCAAGTATTAGCGATGTAAGTCTCAGGTTAAGACTATACACACCTTCCTTGATTTCGGCCTCCCATAGACACATAGTCATAATACCAATGGGATTCCGAGGGGTCTATCCAGAGCGAAGCTGTTTCCCGTACCATCGGTGAAACACGACCTCCTATCGCACTTGCATAAGTATCCAATACTTATATATATGAGAACTATGCCGTTGTGCCCTCACAACGCGCACAAGTGCAATACTAGCCTATTCCGCATTATCGATGTCCAGTCTCGATAATACTCTGACTAGGGATATTTAATGATTAATCCTTCGTGGACTGATACTGTCTCATATCATTCTCAATCCAGGAACTAATCATAGGGACCTCTCTTCATTTATATCTATGGTGATCTAATCACAAATGATGAGAGTGCAATTTCCTTGTCACATAGTTAATTTGTTACAAACACACAATGATCTGTACAAATAGTGACGCTATGGGTCATTTTGTCCAACAATCTCCCACTTGGCACATAGCCAGTCACTCAAGTGTCCCACACCCGAACTATGTACGGTTCGCTCAAATTGCTGAGGAAAAGTTTTTTGTCAGCGGATTTGTTTGATAATCGTCTGACGCGATTTATACGATCATCACATCGCCACGATGTATGATCCGAACGAATCAGATGATATAGAAGTATATATCTGGATCGTCGATGAGACCTTTAATTCCTTAGCCTGTGCTGACGCCTAGCTCAGCCGCTAACAGAACTATATCTAATCTAATTAGATTTATTTTCGACCCAAATGGCTTCTATTGCTGCCTCAACTGCAGCAATAATCCGCATTTGTTGTTTATTCGGTAACAGTTATCTTGCTAGGAAGATTTCCAGCTCACTGTCCCAGTGTTCAAACTTTTATAGTACCGTAGTATTTAATTGTTTGGAAACTTGCAGCAGTGATCCCAGTCACTTCAAGTTCTCCTTCTCCATAGTTTAAGATAGCATCTTTAGTTCTCAGAGATACTAACAGATGTTCTTAATTTCAATCCAGTGACTATCACTTGGATTGACCTGATTGTGACTCTATATGCTCGAAGCGTATGAGACACCAAATCAAGTACATTTTAAATGTACAATTTCCCAGAGAGTGTTAATAACTCCAAATCTATCCCAGTAGATTTTTATTCCTTGAATAAAGGTTGTTACTCCCCAGAATTCTACGGAGAATTTCTATGAAATCCAAGCTTTCACAATAGCTTTATGGGAATATACTTGTCAGTGCGCTCTCCCACTAACCTCCTTATATACACAAGAATTATTTCGTTTTGAGTCAAATCATAAACCATTATGATTATTTCAAAACGACAGTTCCAATAATCTTATGCTTGCTTCAATCCAAACATGGATCGAATAACCCGCAAACCTTTTGTTGGTTATACAAAATCGTCAGGATGTTCTAAACATCCTCCAAAGGTTTCCTTTTCAGGAAAGCGATTTTGATCTGTAATTGACATATTTCATAAATGAAATATGCAGTTATCAACAAGCATCTTCAAAATGGATTTACCATGGCAACTGGTAAAAGGTTGAACCATTATTAACACAATGTTGATAACGATACCTTTCATTCACAAGCCTAGCTTTGTACGTTGGTATGTTGCCATCCATATATGTCTTCCTTGAAGACGTTTACGGTACCAATAGGCACAATGCCTTGTGGTACAACAACTAGTATCCAAACATAGTTGTTATACATGGAATCCATTTCGGACTCATGGCACTTTGCCATGAAAGGGAGTTGATACCTTGTATCATTTCCTCGTACGTAGTCGGTTGGTATTTCTCAATAAGATTTACATCTTTAAGGGGTTACATCAGAAACCCATACCCCAGGTTGTTTTCTGACTCTTTCCGATCTACCCGGTTCTTGTGTATTCGAAGATTAATGGTACAGATTCATCATTGATGAACTGTTTGTGTTCCATTAAGGACTTCGTGCCTAGAACAGTATTACTCCGATTTTCATCGAGTATCACTATCCTCCCACTGACCACTGCATATCGGTATTCCTCTCAGGAAAAACCGCATGGTGAGCAACAATCATATTGTTCTCATGTGAGATTTATAAGTACTATACTTATGGTTTCCCTTAGGATAACCTATATTTGGCACTTATCCAATTTGGGTTCTAGTTTGGTATCATCCAAACTTTATGCCTGGCATACCCAAATTATCAGGAATGAGAAACCCTGTTTCTTTCTGTTCATATCCTATATGATATCTGTCAAACAGATTTTCATGGAACCTTATTCTAAATAAGTTTTTGCACTGTTAATACATATCCTGTTGAAGGAAATGATAGCTCAGAGCGACTCGTGATAAACCTTATCATGTCCAACAAAATTTGGTTTTTAGTTTGGACACACCGTCAAACTGACGTGTCTCGGGAGGAGTCCTCATCTGAAAGAATACTGTACTCTTTCATGTATTTATGAAACTTACTGCTTAAGTATTTTCCATTACGGTCTTACCGTGACGGCATAATACTATAGTCGATCTGTTTATCTACTTCGTGTCGAAACTCTAAAAGTTCCCGATTTGTGTTCTTCAAAAGAAACATATAACTATAACGTGATGCCACATCCGTTAAGGTCACGAAATATTCATGTTCACATCTAGCCTAGCTAGATATGGGCCCACTAACTTCACTATGAATAGGGCTAACAGATCGATGGCACTTACACTATTACCAAGTAAACAGTGTTTTAGGTACTTTACCTAACAAACTAGATTCGTAGACTTTATTTGAATAGTCAAATCAGTCCTAGTACCCACTCTTCAAAAGTGCGGATATACGAGTCTTGTTTAATTCTGTCCTAGACAACAATGCCACAAATAAGTCTCTACTTGATCAAATCAATTTGAGCTATTTATTTGTCATTTTATATGTTTTGAGATTTTAATTATATTCAAAATATAAATTCTGTTATTCACATCTAATGTGTTTATCTCAATATCATCTTTATATAATGAAACATTTAGTGTTCTAGAATATAAAGGTTTATCCACAATGGATTAAACACTGATATAGAGATAATGTCTCTAGTCAAACTAGTTACATTATAACAGTTCCTAATTTAAGTACATACCCAAAGGGTAGTTCCTAAACTTAGGTATCTACGGTCGAAACAGCGACTTTCGTCCCGTTTCCGATTCGCAGAGCAATCTCAGCTTGAAGTCAGTATCCTGCTCAAAGCAGATTCTGAACATCAATACATATATTTTATGTACCACACTAAGTATTTAAAATCTAATTTCAATACTAGTTGTGAACATAACTTTGACAAACATTTTTAAAGTCAGAGCCTTGCCCTTTCTTTAATTCCTTCGTGTCTGCCATATCCAAATGGTAGTCACTTTGGTATATGTCAATTATCCTTTTCAATATTTTAGGAACCTTAGGCCAAGCCTTGGGTTTTTAGAATATCGAAACGATGTGCACCTCGTGCTACATGCCCAATTGCAAACTTTGACTTTATCTCCTCTAGAATAGTCAATTAATTCTCCAAGAATTATAAATTGCAATTTTAATACTTCTTAAATCTCAAATTAGATTTATGACAAGTATATTAAATTAAGCATTAAAGTCATCATCACATAAATCTTCCAAAGATTTTATGCTCTACTTATTTTGCTTAATTTTGGGCGTAAGGTATAATAAGTTATTTTATCAAATAAAGTAACCTATTATTTATTCCCAATTTGAAAATTAAATCATTTAAAATATTTTAATCCCAGATTATATTTCAAATATCCAACTTTTCAATTTTATCTTGATTACAATAGTCCAACTATTTAATCAACGATTAGTGGTACTATATATTATAATGATTATAATAGTCCAACTATATAATCAAATATAATCCAAATTAATTAACCTCAATTACATTGATTACTATAATCCAATTATAAAATCAACTGTAAACTGAAATTAATTAATTCAAATATATTGATTAATATAATCCAATTATATATAATCAAGTATAATACAGTCCAACTGTTTATTAAAATAATTTAAATATTAGTCCAACTAACATTTAATATACGACGAAATAATTTGAATGAGCGCGTATGGCGAGTAATTGAACGAATATTGCAAATTCAATTCTTGCCTCCCACTATTTTTCGTCGAGCCTCTAACCCTCTGTCGAGTACTCGGGAAACCGTGTTTCCTAGTGGGCTAGGATCCCGTTAAATATCACACAATCTTGACTTTGGCCAACAAATTGTATGATAATTAACTAGGTAGATCTCTAAGATCAATTGGATCCAATCCAATTCCTAGATCCAGTAGGTGGACATCCAAGTCCTAAACATATATCATATATATGCCTATATATCCAATATATACCCTAACATATTTCCTCTGAATCAACTAGGCCTTGGCTTTGGCACAACAAACCTAGTGATCCCAGTCAAGGACCCATTAACCATGGAAGCTTCGTAATCAATGTCGTTGGACAAGAAGTGGTCTTGACTTTGGCCAACAAACCACAACTTGGACAAGACACCAATATGGAACAAAGCCTCGTGATTCAAACACATCTTCGACGGACAAGGGCTTGACTTTGGCCAACAACCCATGCCAATCTAGGATCTTGAGCAAGAATCACTCAATGGAAGGAAAAGACGCATGATATTTGATGAGGGCTTTTCGCGTGCAAATTGGCTACCAATTTCATTATCTTGATTAAGGTCTCATCATCATACACCCTTAAACATGCATTCTAAATACATAATAAAGCGAGTATGAAAATAAATAATAATGATATGCGGAATGGATACTTTACATTGATCCTAGATCAAATCTCTCCATTTCTCACTCAAGCTAGCACTTGTACTACTTCTACCCGTTACACTACACTTCTAAAGAAACCTCATCTACATTGAGGGGAATAGGTGAGAAGAGAATACAAAGAGAATGAAGGTGATAAGGCTGGACACGCAGGTCCATCCAATTAATAAATCGAATTTATTACAACAATTTCCAAAATTGCCCCACCCATCTAATATCTATCAAATATACATTATTCATTCAACACAACCACGTATTCACACACATAAGCATGCTATCAATCAATCTAATCAAATTAATTAATCTGATAATTAAGTGATCATCCAATGTTCAAACAACGATTTGATTTTGATCGAGTCAAACTCGTTTTGCGAATAAGTACTCAAAGTACGAATTCATGAATTAAATTAAATTACATCATTAAATGTAATTTAACATGTACTTAATATTAATTCACTATTCAATTCCAAATTAAATATTGCACTTTATTTAATAAACCTTTTTCGATTTAAATTCCAAATTTAATCGCGTCGGGTCTCAAAGCCCGATTAAAGTCCAACGTTAATTTAATCCAAGTCCAATGGGCTTCAATTAATTTCTTTAAGGCATGGGCTTCGGCAACCAAAGCCCAATGATGGAATCACCCAAAAGCCTTAGAAATCAATTTCGGCCCATTAGGCCCAATTAAACATTAAAGGTTCATTAGTCGCATTTGGGCTTTATGGTTAAGGTTTTGGGCCCAATTGGATCTAATCCACTTGGCCTAAACCCAACTTGATAAAATCAAGCCCAATAGGCCCAATTACAACAATAGAAGCCCAAATCCAATTTAAGCTTAAATAATTAAATTTCATGAATCCAATTCCGCAATTTAATTACCTAAAGTGCATTACATGATTAACCAACTAAATCAATATTTCAAAACACTAAATTAGTCCAATAATCATGCTCACTATCATTATCATATGTCCAACACACAAATTGAAAAATCAAACCCATTACATGCTTTAATGCACTCGGCAAAGGAGGGATTTTGTGTCCGATTTGGTTTCAATCCAATCGAACCCACAATCGACATCAAATCACCATCCTAAATGATTTCCAATACATCCAATGTTCAAAAATCAAAATACCAAGACATTTAAGGGCATCATCCAATTCGGCCAACATGATTAATTTGGGGATTTATGTTCAATTCAAAATCCAATCCAATTCGATTCAAATTAACATTATCCTATATGATTCTAACTCATCCAATGAATCAAAATCGAAAAATTCCAAATTACCAAAATCCAATTTACATTCGGCCAAGGTATAATTTTTGGGGAAAATAATTCCAAATCATTTTTCAACAAATTGGTCCAACCAAAATGCAATTAGACATGTTATAAGCATACTCAAACAATCAATTTATTCAAATCATGCTCAACACAAATTTACCCAAATTTTAAGCCCTACAATTTTCATGCTTGAACCTATAGCTCTTGATGCCATTGTTGGTTTTATTCTAGGTCCCAAGATCAAACAAGACATGAAATCATGTGTGAATACATCAAAGGAGGTAGCGGAATACTCACATCGATCGGTTGAGACGATTTGAAGACGAATGAAGCCAAAACCCCACTGCCTTGGTCACGCCCACTGGTGCAGAATTCTTCACTGGTTTGGGCAGTTTCGAATCTCATTTTGAAGCTCCAAACTTCATCGAATGGATCCCGCCTCATGGGTGAACCTCCCTAACACCTTCGCAATAGTCGTAAGTGTGCTAGCACTTGCGTTTTCACCATGAAAACCACTCATTGCTTCCCCTATAGCTCACAGCAGTGAGCTGAAAATGGAAGAAGAAAAAGGAGCCCTTTTGGGCGTGAGAGACTTAAGAGAGAAAGGAGTTTTGTGTTTTTATTTATTTTGTAATTGATTTTCAAAGTTGTCTTATAAATTTTTCTAAAAAATAATAAGCCTATTCCATTTAATTTATCAAATAAAATAAATGTAAATCAATTACTCAACCACTAAATCACTATTACACCAACTTACATCACTATTCAAAGTCACTTTAAAAGTGATTTGATGTAAGTCAATCCATCAATCAATCAATCACATCCATCAATCAATCACTCAAAGTGACTTTGATTTGACGCTTGATGTGACGAATGATTTGACGCTTGATGTGACTTGCATTGCCGCACTCGAATTCGAAATACGAATGCGCTCACAATCACACTCGGGCTCGGTTTCGCTATTCCTAATTAGCGAATTTTCCGTTGCGTCGTAATTGAATGATTACGCCTAGCGAATTCACTATTTACGTCGCTAACGAATTAATTCTAAATTAATTCGTTCGCCCGAATTAAAATCTAATTTTAATTCCGCGTCGAAATCTAATTTCGTTTAATATATCGAATATATTAATTTACCGATTAATTCTAAATTAATCATTCTCTCTCTTTAGACGATATTTTATCCCAGATAAAATATTTCTGTAATTAATCCTAGATTAATTTTCTCTATCTTCTATATAATCCCAGATTATTTATGAGTGCGAGTTATGCGTCATTCGGTGCATTATCGGGAAGCGACCCATGAGATCCCCGGATAAGTCGGCAGTAAATACGGTCGTCGGAGTATCCGAATCACGTACGTACCAAGTACTACGTTCTACCGATTTACGAGACAAGATCGGCTTCTAGCAAACCACGAAGTCTACCCAATTCTCCGGTCATATTCATCTAAGAATATTTAAGATCTATATCAAGCGTAGTATACCAAGTATTATGTATATCGGTCCAGTATCAGATAGTCACGTGCTAGGGCTGGGGCTGGATAAGTGTCTGTCCCGTCCGAAGCACATGTCGGATGTCTGGTAACATAGTCTCTATAATCGGATATTCATGACCTGGTCACAATATCCCGATTGGATGCGCATCACTCAAGAGCACTAGTACCGTATCCTGCGTGACATCATCTCCACTATGACTGAAGTGATACTTCCATCTTGACATCACACCCAATACACTACGACTCTCTGATAAACCCAGAAGTGGTGTACGCAGAACCGGTTAAAGCCCTGTACCACCAAGACCAAAGTCTACCGATTATCGCAAGTATTAGCGATGTAAGTCTCAGGTTAAGACTATACACACCTACCTTGATTTCGGCCTCCCATAGACACATAGTCATAATACCAATGGGATTCCGATGGGTCTATCCAGAGCGAAGCTGTTTCCCGTACCATCGGTGAAACACGACCTCCTATCGCACTTGCATAAGTATCCAATACTTATATATATGAGAACTATGCCGTTGTGCCCTCACAACGCGCACAAGTGCAATACTAGCCTATTCCGCATTATCGATGTCCAGTCTCGATAATACTCCGGCTAGGGATATTTAATGATTAATCCTTCGTGGACTGATACTGTCTCATATCATTCTCAATCCAGGAACTAATCATAGGGACCTCTCTTCATTTATATATCTATGGTGATCTAATCACAAATGATGAGAGTGCAATTTCTTTGTCACATAGTTAATTTGTTACAACAACACAATGATCTGTACAAATAGTGACGCTATGGGTCATTTTGTCCAACAAATGTTGCGTCCCCAGACTAAAAGGATGGACTCGGTGGGACGTAACCTGACCCAGAGCTGAGAGAAACAAAGTGGCCTCGGCGGAACGAAATCCAGCGCCGAGTTGAATAATCGAGTGGCCTCGGCGGAACGAATCCAGCGCCGAGCCGATTAACCAAGTGGCCTCGGCAGAACGAAATCCGACCCCAGGCCGATTAACCAAATGGCCTCGGCGGAACGAATCCAGCCCCGAGCCGATTAACCAAATGGCCTCGGCGGAACGAATCCAGCCCTGAGCCGATTAACCAAGTGGCCTCGGCGGAACGAATCCAGCCCCGAGCCGATTAACCAAGTGACCTCGGCGGAACGAATCTAGCCTCGAGCTGATTAACCAAGTGGCCTCGGCGGAACGAATCCAGCCCCGAGCCGATTAATCCTTGGGATTTATTCAGAAGGGAAGTGAATCAACCTTTTGAAGCCCTACCGAATCTGGCACGGGCGTCCCCTTGCCAGACCAGAAAAACAAAAACAAAACTCTGGAAAATAAAATTAAAAGGCGGGGGCGACTTAGCACTTATCCCAAAACAAAATGTTAAAGTGTAAACAACAGCACAGATTCCTTAAGACAGCGTCCTGCCCGGGGTTTCCAAAACACAATCTTGAATCTTTCAATTCAGAGTCCCGACGAACCAGGATTTGGATCAAAGAGCGTTTAAAATGGTAAGGGCACATCCTCCATACTTCAGGTCTCCATGGAGCCTGTGTACTGTTCGAGGACTCCTCCTTACAACGCTGGAGCAAGCATACGCTACGAGGGCACAATCCCTTCCCGTGCTATACTTCTATTGGATCCAAATGATCAAAGAAATATGGATCAAAGAGTGTCCGAGACATTAAGGGCATGTTCCTCCTTATATTCGGTAACACTGGAGCAAGCAATCGCCACGGGGGTATCATCCATCCCCTGCTATGCTTCTCTTGGATCCATCGGGTAGGCAAAACATATGGTAACACATTCCTTGCGTTTGTATCCCCCAAACTGGTCAGGCAAGTTATCCCACGGGGGCACTCCCTCCCAGTGATTACCATCCCGGAATGTCCCCGGTACATATAAGTTGTGGGGTAGTTGTGCTCCGGCTACTGCGAAGAGTTCTCGTGCTCCTTTATACCTTTTCCCCCTTGATGTGGTCTTTGATCTTTGAAAGTGGAGCGAGTTAGGTCGGATTGTCTATGCTCAGGATTTTTATGGTAGCACTTTGTGATCGGTATGTCATGGGTTTGATGCCTCGACCTCTGATCATCCCTTCGTATCGAGTATGTCCCCGGAATTTTGAATATGACTTTCAATTTTAATTAGAAGAGTGGGTGGAATTTTTGAAAAGAGAAAGTTTTATTCATATTCGGGGACATATTGCCCTTCTTACAGCTCTCTGCGGGACATTTCGAGAAAGACTTTACATTGAGCTCCTACCCCTTGTCGGGTTGCTGCAAAAAAAGAATCTACTGAAAGTATTTTATTAACATCTCGGTGTTCCAGGGTTTCTTTAATTGCATGCCGTCTAGATGTTCTAAGATGTAGACCCCTAGCCTTACCACCTCTGCAATTTTATAGGGCCCTTCCCACTTGGCTCCTAACGAGCCTTCTTCCAGCCTTCGAGTGTTCAGAGTGACTCTTCTTAATACCAGGTCGCCTGGGAGAAAGACGCGAGTTCTAACTTTTTTGTTGTAGAAGCGGGTCATCCTTTGTTGATAAACTGATGTCCTCATGGTTGACTTCTCTCTTTTTTCCTCGATCAGGTCGAGGTGGCTTCTGATAAGCTCTTCATTCTTTCCGCTCTCAAAATGACGGACCTTGTGGGTAGTTATTCCGATATCTGCTGGAATAACTGCTTCACACTCGTATGATAAGGAAAATGGGGTCTCCCCTGTAGAATCTTTATAGGTCTTTCGGTGTGCCCACAGTACTTCCGGTAATTCATCGACCCATAAGCTCTTGCAGGATCCGAGCCGAGCTTTAAGATTTGCCTTGATGGTTTTGTTTTCCGCCTCAACCTGTCCGTTTGACTTAGGGTGGGCTGGTGAGGTGAACCTTAAGGCGATCTGGAGGTCTTCGCAGAGTTTCCTGAATCCCTTGCTATCGAACTGTTTTCCGTTGTCGGTGACGACATCCCGTGGGATTCCGAACCTGCAGATAATATTCTTCTCAAAAACTCTGTGGCCTTCTTCTTTGTGATGGTGGATAGGGGTTCGGCCTCCACCCATTTGGTGAAATAGTCTATGGCCACAATGGCGTACTTCACCTGTCCACGTCCCTTTGGCATTGGTCCGATGATATCTAGTCCCCACTGAGCGAATGGCCATGGACTGGACATGGTGGTTAACTGCTCTGCTGGTTGGTGGTGAATATTGGCATTCTTCTGGCATCCTTCGCATTTCCGGGCTACTCCCATGCCGTCCTAATGCATAGTTGGCCAATAGAACCCTTGCCTTAAAGCTTTAAAGGCCATTGATTGTCCTCCGGCGTGACTCTCACAGATGCCCGCGTGAATTTCCCTGAGTACATAATCGGCCTTTTCTTCCGCTAAAAATCTTAGGAGGGGTACTGTGTGGCCCCTCCGGTAGAGCATTCATTCGATCAGGGAGAACTTGGTGCTTTTGAATTTTAGTTTCCTGGCTTCCTTCTTGTCCTCAGGTGTCTCCTCTATTTCCAAATATTTATTAATTGTCTATATCCACGAGGTTTTGTCTTCCTCATCCAATAATTTTACTTCGAGTTCTCCCACGCTCTTTTCTCGGAGGCAGATTAGAGGGACTATTCTGGGGTTCTCTGATTTTATCGAAGATGCGAGCCGTGCCAAGGAGTCTGCCTTGCAGTTTTCTTCTCGACTGATTTGCTCAAAGTGTACGTTCCCCATTCTTCCCACCAACCTTTTTACTTCAGCTAAGTAGGCTATCATACTCGGCTCCCTAGCTTGGAATTCACCTTTCAGCTGCTGAACAGCTAGCTGAGAGTCACTTCTTATTACTACGTCGTGGATTCCTACCACCACGCATAGCCTAAGACCGGCCAGAATTGCCTCATACTCTGCCTCATTGTTTGTGGCCTCGAAGGCGAACCTTAAGGCGAACAATACCTCTTCACCTTTGTCGCTTTTCAATATGATTCCAGCTCCCTTGCCTTGTGAGCTGGCAGATCCGTCTACTGACATCTCCCATTTACCTTCCCCCATAGTCAAGACCTGGGGTTCTGTGAATTCTGCGAAAAAATCTGCCAAAGCCTGCCCTTTTACTGCTACCCTTGGGAGGTAAGAAGTGTCGTGTTCACTTAACTCCACCGACCACTTCATTAGCCTGCCCAAAACTTCTGGTTTTTGTAGAATCTGTCTCAGAGGATAATCGGTGTAAATCCCAATAGGATGGGCTTGTAAGTAGGGTCGTAATTTCCGGGCTGCAGTAATCAATGACAGGGCGACCAGTTCATGTACCGGATATCAGGTCTCAGCATCTAACAGAGCTTTACTGACATAATATACTGACATAATATACCGGATATCAGGTCGCAGCACCGAGCTTACTGCGTGCTCTGATACAGCTAAGTACAAGTATAAGGTTTCTCCCGGGAGTGGCTTTGCTAGAAGCGGGGGCTGTGTTAGGTATTGTTTTAACTGCAGGAAAGCTTCCTCGCATTTCGGCGTCCAGTCGATTTCCTTTTTGGCCTTCTTGATGACTTTGAAGAAAGGGTGGCACTTGTCTGTTGCTCGGGAGATGAATCGGTTGAGCGCGGCCAATCTGCCGGTTAGACTTTGCACTTCTTTTACCGTCCTGGGAGACTTTAAGTCCAGTAAGACTTGGATCTTCTGTGGATTGGCTTCTTTGCCTCGGGAGCTTACCATGTAACCCAAAAACTTCCCTGAGGCTACTCCGAAAGCACATTTCTCCGGGTTGAGCTTTAAATTGTGTTTCCTTAGTAATTCGAAGGTTTTCCTCAGATCGGTCACGTGGCATTCTTGCTCTTTGGACATTGTTATCATGTCGTCAACATATACCAACATTGATGTGCCAATGAGCGGTTTGAAAATTTTGTTGACCAGCCTTTGAAAGGTTGCCCCTGCATTCTTAAGTCCGAATGACATTACTTTATAACAGCCCCTGGTCGGTGACAAAAGTTGTTTTTTCCTCGTCCGAAGGGTGGATCTTGACCTGGTTGTATCCTGAGAAGGCATCCATAAAGCTTAGCAGTCTCTGTCAAGCTGTTGTATCTACTAGTTGATATATGTTTGGCCGTGGGAAGCTGTCTTTCGGGCATGCCTTGTTCAGGTCGGTGAAATCCACAACATCCTCCACTTTCCGTTTGACTTCTTCACCAGTACCACGTTTGATACCAACTCCAGGTATTTTACTTCTCTGATGAAACCAGCTTTCAATAATTTGTCTACCTCGGTCCCTACTGCCCTGCACCGTTCCTGATTGAATGTTATTCTTTTCTGCTTGACTGGCTTGTGTGACGGGTTTACTGCCAAGCGGTGATTGATGAATTTCGGATCAATCCCGGGCATGTCGTCGTGCCCCCATGCGAAGACGTCCTGGTACTCCTTTAGACACCTCAGCAGGCCCTGTTTCAGGGTTCCGTCTAAGTTTCCCCCTATCTTTACGCTCTTCCCAGGTCCGAAGAGTTCTGTTTCTTCTAGTTTTTCGACCGCCCCTAATCGGGCAACTTTATTTGGCCGAGGACCTGTGTTCCCTATTGCTTCTTCTCCATCTTCATTCACTTGTCTCTTTTGGGTACCTCTTTCAACGCAGAGGGTTTCCCGTGAGAGGGTGGCAAAATAGCTCCGGGCTGTCTTCTGACTCCCGCACATGATTCCGATCCCTTCCCGGGTGGGGAATTTTAACTTTAAGTAATGGCAGGACATTGCGGCCTTGCAGTCCACCACTGTGAAGTTTATCATGATCGTCCGAGTCCAGGGACAAGTTCTGATTGTCATTGCTAATTGTATTCTCCCTAATGGGACGACCGTTGAACCCCCGAAGCCGTATAGGGGAGTGCCATCATCGGTCAGAGCTGCATACTCCATTCCAAGTGTTAGTGTTCCTAGAACATGCCAAGGATCTAATAAGCATGAAAACATGTTCATAAATTCAAAAATAAGTTGCGGAATTACTTACATTGAATGGATTTGAGCTTTAAAATTTTGAGAAAAGATCTCCAAGATCCAAGCTTTAAGTGATAATTCTAACTCTTGAAGTAGTTTCCCTATCACCTTAGTTGATTTCTCCAAGTGCTAGCTAATTTGATCTTGCAACAAAATCAAAGAGATGGAGAGGATAGGTCACGCCCATTTGGAGGTTCTAGGGTTTAGTTTTGTGTTACAAGTGTTGTGTTACAAAAGTGTGAAGAGAGAGAGAAGACCTTTTGGTTTTGTTAAAGGGTTTTACCATTTTTACCCAAAACCATGTAGTTGGGGTAATTTGGTTTCACTAAACCAAGTGGTTGGAAAGTAAGTGGTTTTGGAATAAATGCCAACCACTTTCCAACCACCACTTCACATGTGTGACATGTGTGAAGTGGGCCCCACCATTTTGAATTCAAAACTCAAAATGTCTTTACGAACATTTACTGCGGCTCGGTTCCGTTTAATCCGATTAAACAAACTTTCGTCGCTAAATAATTAAATCTAATTTAATTAAATAACGATGCCTCGCAAATATATTACGAATGTCATTTACGAATTAATTCAAATTAATTCGTTCGTTCGTATTAAAGTCCGACTTTAATTTCGTAACGAAATCCAATTCATATTAATATATCCGATATATTAACTTTAGCCCATACGAATAAATTAAATAGAAAAATCAAATTTAACTATTAAATTTATTTTACCAATTAATTCCAAATTAATCGCGTTCTCTCTTTTCCGAACACATTTAATCCCAGATTAAATAATACCTCAATTAATCCCAGATTAATTTTCTCCATCTTAATTAATCCCAGATTAATTTTCTCTCTTAATTAATCCCAGATTAATTCTAATTTAAATCAACTGTCATCGGTGAATCTTTGGAAGCGACCCAAAAGATCCCTGGATATGTTGGCAGTAAATACGGTTATCGGATTATCCGAATACGTGCGTACCTCGTACCACGTGCTTACTGATTTAGAAGACATGGTTGGCTTCTAGCAAAGCTCCGTGCCTACCCAATTCTCCAGAAATATTCTTACTGGAATATATAATCTATGTCAGGCGTAGTATACGTAGTATTGCGTATTGCGATCCAGTATCAGATTGTCACGTGCTAGGCCTGGGGCTGGAATGTGTCTGCCCCGTACGAAGCACATGTCGGATGTTTGGTAACTAGTCTCTATAATCGGACATACATGACCTAGTCATAATATCCCGATGACTGCAGTACTTAAGAGCACTAGTACCGTATCCTACGTGACATCATCTCCACTATGACTGGAGTGATACTTCCGTCTTGACATCACACCCAATACACTACGATTCTCGATATACCCAGCAGAGGCGTACACAGAACCGGTTAAAGCCCTGGACGACCAAAACCAAAGCATATTGATTGTCGCAAGTATTAGCGATGCAAGTCTCAGGTTAAGACCAAATACACCTACCCTGATATCGGACTTCCATAGACACATAGTCATACTACCAATGGAATTCCGATGGGTCTATCCAGAGCAAAGCTGTTTCCGCACCATCGGTAAACACAACCTCCTATCACACTTGCATAAGTATCCAATACTTAAATATATGAGAACAATGTTGTTGTGCTCCCACAACGCGAACAAGTGCAATACTAGTCTATTCCACATTATCGATGTCCTGTCTCGATAATACTACGACTAGGGATATTTAATGATTAATCCTTCGAGGACTGATACTGTCTCATATCATCTCAATCCAGGAACTAATCATAGGGACCTCCTATCATTATACATCTAGGTGATCTAATCACAATGAGAAGAGCGCAATCTCCTTGTCACATAGTTAATTTGTACAACAACACCATGATCTGTACAAATAGTGACGCTATGGGTCATAACTGTCCAACAACTCTCACTTGGCCTATAGCCAGTCACTCGAGTGTCTTACACCCGAACTATGTACGATTCGCTCAAACTGTTGAGGAAAGGCTTTCGTCAGCGGATTTGTATGATTATCGTCTGATGTAATTTATACGATCATCACATCGTCACGATGTATGATCCGAACGAATCAAATGAATAGTCGAAGTATTTATCTGGATCGTTGATGAGACCATTAATTCTTTAGCCTGTGCTGACCCTAGCTCACTCTAGTAGAACTATATCTAATCTAAATAGATTTATCATCGACCCAAATGGCTTCTATTGCTGCCTCAGCCGCAGCAAAACCCGCATTTGTTGTTTATTCGGTAACAGTATCTTGCTTGGAAGATTTCCAGCTCACTGTTCCATTATTCAAACTGTATAGTACCGTTGTTTTTATCGGTTAGGAAACTTCAGCAGTGATCCCAGTCACTTCAAGTTCTCCTTCTCCATAGTTTAAGATATCATCCTTAGTTCTCTAAGATACTAACGGATGTTCTAATATCAATCCAGTGACTATCACTTGGATTGACCTGTTTGTGACTCCATATGCTCAAAGCGTATGAGACACCAGGTCACGTACATTTTTCAATGTACGAGTTCTCAGAGAGTGTTAACAACTTTAAATCTATCCCAATAGATCTTTATTCCTAGAATAAAGGTTGTTTCTCCCAATAATTCTACGAAGAATTTTTCATGAAAGCCAAGCTTTCACCGATTGTAATATGGGAATATCATTTCCAAGAAATGACATATCATCATTTATTTAGGACAGTCACTTTCAGTGCGCTCCCACTAACCTCCTTATATACACAAGAATCATATTCGTTTTGAATCAAATCATACACCATTATGATTACATCAAAACGATAGTTCCAAGAACCCAATGCTTACTTCTATCCATACATGGATCGAATAACCTGCAAATCTTATTTGCTAGTTTTGGTACGAAAAACCGTCAAGATGTTATAAACATCCTCCAAAAAGGTTTCCGTTTAAAGAAAACGATTTTGACGTTCAACTGCCATATTTCATGAATGAAACATGGCAGCATCAGCAAGCATTATCCAATGGATTTATCCATGGCAACAGGTAAAAGGTTTCATTGTAATCAACACAATGTTGATAACGATACCTTTCCACTACAAGCCTAACTTAGTACGTTGGTATGCTGCCATCCACGAGGTATTTCTTCCTTAAAGACTTATATAATACCAATAGGCACAATGCCTTGCGGTACAACAACTAGTGTTCAAACATAGTTGATATACATGGAATCCATTTCGGACTCATGGCACTTTGCCATAATAGGGAGTCGATACCTTGTATCACTTCCTCATACGTAGTCATTGGTATTTCTCAAAAGATTGACATCTTTATGAGGTGAGATCAGAAACCCATACCCTAGGTTATTTTCTAACTCTCTCTGATCTACGCGGTTCTTGTGTATTCGAAGATTACTGGTATAGTTTCATCCATGATGAACTATTCGTGTTCCATTAAGGACTTGGTGCCTTGAACAGTATAACTCTGATTTTCATCGAGTTTTACTATCCTCCCACTTACCACTGCATATCGGTATTCCTTTTAGGAAAACCGCATGGTGAGCAACAATTACATTGTTCTCAAGTGAGTTGTATAAGTACTATACTTTGGTTTCCCTAGGATAACCTACAATTGGCACTTATCCAATTTGGGTTCTTGTTTGGTATCATCCAAACATATACTTAGCATTCCCAAATCAACATGAATGAGAAAACCCGGTTTCTTTCCTGTTCATATCTAATATGAAGTCTGTCAAACAGATTTTCATGGAATTTTATTCAAAATAAGTATTGCACTGTTAATGCTTATCCTTTGAAGGAAAATGGTAGCTCAGAGCGACTCATGATTAACCTTATCATGTCTAACAAAATTCGGTTTCTCCGTTCAGACACACCATCAAACTGACGTGTTCCGGGAGGAGTCCTCATTGAAAGAATACTATACTCTTTCAAGTATTTGAGAAACTTATTGCTTAAGTATTTTTATCATGGTCAAACTGTGATGTTTTAATACTTTAGCCGATCTGTTTGTCTATTTCGTGTCGAAACTCTAAAAGTTTCCGATTTATGTTCTTCAAAAGAAACACAACCATAACGCGATGCCACATCCGTAAAGGTCAAGAAATATTAATATCCACCTCTAGCCTAGCTAGAAATGGGCCCACTTACGTCACTATGAACAAGGGCTAATAGATCTGTGGAACTTACACTTTTACCAAGTAAAGGTGTTTTAGGTACTTTACCTAATAAACTAGATTCGTAGACATCATTTGAATGGAATCAAATCCGTCCTAGTATCCACTATTCAAAAGTGTGGATATACGAGTCTTGTTTAATGTGTCCCAGACAGCACTGCCACAAATAAGTCTCATCTGATCAAATCAGTTTGAGCTACTTGTTTGTCATGTTATATGTTTGAGATTTATTTATATTCAAAATATAAATATTGTTATTCACATCTAATGTGTTTATCTCAACATCATCTTTATATAATAAAACACTTTAGTGTTCTAGAATATAAAGGCACACTCGCAACGAGTTATACTCGATATAGAGATAATGTTTCTAGTCAAACTAGTTATATTATAACAGTTTCCTAATTTAAGTACACACCCAAAGGGTAGTTCCTAAACTTAGGTATCTGCGGTTGAAACAGCGAATGTCGTCCCATTTCTGATTCGCAGATTAATCTCAACTGAAGTTAGTATCCTGCTCACAGCAGATTCTGCACATCAATGCATATTTATGTATCACACTAAGTATCTAAAATCCAATTTTAATACTAGTAGTGAACATATTTATGAAAAACATATTTGAAGTCAAAACCTTGTCCTGTCTTCTATTCCTTCATGTCTGCTTTGTCCATACGGCAGTCATGCTTCAATGACCCCGTTTGCCATAAGTTAGGCAGACATCTTGGGATATGTCCTTTATCTTCATAGAAGATTATAATGATTTTGCCTTTGCCCTTTTCATATTCCAGAAGTCTTTGGCCAAGCCTTGGCCTTCTAGAATATCGAAGTAGGGTGCGCCTTGCGCTTCTTGCCTTATTGCAAACTTTGACTTTGGTCTCCTTGAGAATAGTCATTAACTCTCCAAGAGTTGTTTATTGCAATTCAATACTTCTAAGATCTAAGAATAGATCTATGAAGATCCTTCAATTTCATTATCATACTTTAAGGATCTAATCCTTACTTCTGATTAAGAAATTAAGGAGTCATTATGGCAAGCATAATGGATTAAGCATTAAAGTTATCATAACATGAATCTTCCAAAGATCATGCTCTACTATTTGCTTAACTCTGGGCTTAGGCCTAAGATGTTATTTTATCAAATAAAGTAACTTCTTAGTTTCAGAACTATCCTGAAATTTATTCCCAATTTGAAAATTAAAGTCGTTTAAACACATTTTCCCTAGGATAATGTTTTAAACATTAATCTTTCATTTTAATATTGATTCTAATAGTCCAACTATTTAATCAACGATTTCAGGTACAATTTAATGTAATGATTACTATAGTCTAACTATATAACTTATTACAATTTTATTAGTTAAAATCAAATATATATTGATTACTATAATCCAATTATATAATCATTATACATGATTAGTAAAATCCAAATATATTGATTACTATAATCCGATTATATAATCAAATATAAATGAGAGGTAAAATTCAAATATATTGATTACTATAATCCAATTATATAATCAACTATAAATGAAGTAGTTTGAATACAGTCCGACTATTTAATTAAAACAACAATAAATATTAGTCCAACTAATATATAATTTATTTGACGAATGATATTTGATTGAGCGTGTATGGCAAGTAACTAAACGAATATTGCAAATCTAATACTTGCCTCCCACTATTTTTCGGCGAGCCTCTAACCCTCTGTGGAGTACTCGGGAAATCTGTTTTCCTAGTGGACTAGGATCCCGTTAAATAACACACAATCTTGACTTTGGCCAACAAATTGTATGATACTTAACTAGGTAGATCTCTAAGATCAATTGGATCTCATCCAATTCCTAGATCCAGTAGATGGACATCCAAGTCCGAAACATATATCTTATATATACCAATATATCAAATATATTACCTAACATTTTTCCTCTGAATCAACTAAGACTTGGCTTTGGCACAACAAACTTAATGATCCCAGTTAAGCGGAACTCATTGACATGGAAAGCTTCGTAATCAATGTCGATGGACAAGAAGTGATCTTGACTTTGGCCAACAAATCACGACTTGGACAAGACACCGATATGGAACAAAACTCTCATGATTCAAACACATCCGCAATTGACAAAGGTCTTGATTTTGGCCAACAAACCAATGCCAACTTTGGATCTTGAGTAAGAATCACTCAACGGAAGGAAAAACGCTTAATATGTTTTGAGGGTTTTTTGCGTGCAAATTGGCAACCAATTTATTATCTTTGTTAAGGTCTCATCATCATACACCCTTAAACATGCATTCTAAATACATAATAAAGCGCGTATAAATAAATAAATTAATAATGATATACGGATGGATATGTCACAAATTATTCCTAGAACAAATCACTCACTCTTTTCCTCTCCCCGGCTAGAACTATTCTAACTTCTACCCAATTACAAAATACAATAAAGAAACCTCATTTACATTGAGGGGAATATGTGAGAAGAGAAATACAATGAGAAAGGAGATAAAAGGCTGGACACGTAGGTCCAATTTAAATAAATTCTAAATTTATTACAATTTCCAAAATTGCCCTCGCCCTTCTAATATCCATCCGATATACATTATTCATGCAATACATTCATGTATTCATACAAATCATGTTATTCAATCAATCTAATCCAATTAATCAATCTTTGAATTAATGACCATACAATGTTCATACAACGATTTGATTTGCGTGAGTCAAACTCGTTTAAGAATAAATACTCAAAGTAAGTATTCTTGAATTATATTGAACTACAACTTTAAATCCAATTTATTTGTATTCAATACTAATTCCAAATTTAATATTTACACTTACTTATAAGCCTTAAAGACTTGGATTCCAAATCCAATCTTAATGGGTCTCAAAGGCCCAATAACATCCAATGTCATTTCAATTAAAGTCCAATGGGCTTTTAATTAATTCTTAAGGCATGGGCTTTGGCCATAATGGATCAAACCCAAATGCCAAGGCCCAATAGGAATCACCCTATTGCCTACAAATTAATTTAGGCCCATTAGGCCCAATTAAATTCTTTAAAGGGCCAAGTGATGTATTTGGACTTTATGGAATTGGTTTTTGGCCCAATTGGATCCAATCCAAAAGTCCAAAACCAAACTTAGTCAAACCAAGCCCATTAAGCCCAAATACACACTTTTAGCCCAATACATAATTAAAGGCTTATTAACATAATTATAATATTCTAAATATCACAATTATTTTAATTAAAGTGTATTAGCCATGATTAATTAATTAAACTCAATATTTCCAAAATACCAATTAACTTAATTAATCATGCTTAATCCATCAATTCATGCTCAACACAAATTGAAGCCAAAAAACATCATTTCATGCTCAACACAAATTGAATCCTAAATTCATCATTTCATGCTCAACATGCTCTTTGATTTTAACATGAACTTTATTGACTTTGATTCTAATCCAATCAAACCAACAATCAACATTTAAACATGCATTTAAACACATCATTTCATGTTACAAAAATTAAAAACTGTAGTGCATTACAGTAAGAAGATTCGGCCTCACTAAAAAATTTTTAATTCTTGATTCATTTGATTTGTTTCAAATCTAATCATGCATAACTCTAAGTTATCATATTCTAAGCATGCTCAAAGCATCAATTTGAAAGAATCATGCTCAAAACACAAAAGCCCCAAATTATAGTCTCATGAACCCTAATATTTTCATGCTTAAACCTGACTCTGATACCATTGTTAGTGTTCCTAGAACATGCCAATGATCTAATAAGCATGAAAACATGTTCATAAATTCAAAAATAAGTTGCGGAATTACTTACATGGAATGGATTTGAGCTTTAAAATTTTGAGAAGAGATCTCAAAGATCCAAGCTTTAAGTGATGATTCCAACTCTTGAAGTAGTTTCTCTATCACCTTAGTTGATTTCTCCAAGTGCTAGCTAATTTGATCTTGCAACAAAATCAAAGAGAGGGAGAGGATAGGTCACGCCCATTTGGAGGTTCTAGGGTTTAGTTTTGTGTTCCAAGTGTTGTGTTACAAAAGTGTGAAGAGAGAGAAGGCCTTTTGGTTTTGTTAAAGGGTTTTACCATTTTTACCCAAAACCATGTAGTTGGGGTAATTTGGTTTCACCTAAACCAAGTGGTTGGAAAGTAAGTGGTTTTGGAATAAATGCCAACCACTTTCCAACCACCACTTCACATGTGTGACATGTGTGAAGTGGGCCCCAACATTTTGAATTCAAAACTCAAAATGTCTTTACGAACATTTACCGCGGCTCGGTTCCATTTAATCCGATTAAACAAACTTTCGTCGCTAAATAATTAAATCTAATTTAATTAAATAACGATGCCTCGCAAATATATTACGAACGTCATTTACGAATTAATTCCAAATAATTCGTTCGTTCGTATTAAAGTCTGACTTTAATTTCGTAACGAAATCCAATTCATATTAATATATCCGATATATTAACTTTAGCCCATACGAATAAATTAAATAGAAAAATCAAATTTAACTATTAAATTTATTTTACCAATTAATTCCAAATTAATCGCGTTCTCTCTTTTCCGAACACATTTAATCCCAGATTAAATAATACCTCAATTAATCCCAGATTAATTTTCTCCATCTTAATTAATCCCAGATTAATTTTCTCTCTTAATTAATCCCAGATTAATTCTAAATTAAATCAACTGTCATCGGTGAATCTTTGGGAAGCGACCCAAAAGATCCCTAGATATGTTGGTAGTAAATACGGTTATCGGATTATCCGAATACGTGCGTACCTCGTACCACGTGCTTACCGATTTACAAGACATGGTTGGCTTCTAGCAAAGCTCCGTGCCTACCCAATTCTCCAGAAATATTCTTACTGGAATATATAATCTATGTCAGACGTAGTATACGTAGTATTGCGTATTGCGATCCAGTATCAGATTGTCACGTGCTAGGCCTGGGGCTGGAATGTGTCTGCCTCGTACGAAGCACATGTCGGATGTTTGGTAACTAGTCTCTATAATCGGACATACATGACCTAGTCATAATATCCCGATGACTGCAGTACTTAAGAGTACTAGTACCGTATCCTACGTGACATCATCTCCACTATGACTGGAGTGATACTTCCGTCTTGACATCACACCCAATACACTATGATTCTCGATATACCCAGCAGAGGCGTACACAGAACCGGTTAAAGCCCTGGACGACCAAAACCAAAGCATATTGATTGTCGCAAGTATTAGCGATGCAAATCTCAGGTTAAGACCAAATACACCTACCCTGATATCGGACTTCCATAGACACATAGTCATACTACCAATGGAATTCCGAGGGGTCTATCCAGAGCGAAGCTGTTTCCGCACCATCGGTAAACACAACCTCCTATCACACTTGCATAATAATCCAATACTTAAATTTATGATAACTATGCTGTTGTGCTCCCACAACGCGCACAAGTGCAATACTAGTCTATTTCGCATTATCGATGTCCAGTCTCGATAATACTACGACTAGGGATATTTAATGATTAATCCTTCGAGGACTGATACTGTCTCATATCATCTCAATCCAGGAACTAATCATAGGGACCTCATATCATTTATACATCTAGGTGATCTAATCACAAATGATAAGAGCGCAATCTCATTGTCACATAGTTAATTTGTACAACAACACCATGATCTGTACAAATAGTGACGCTATGGGTCATAACTGTCCAACACCAAGGCCCTCCAGAGCCTCTTTGGAGATTATATCCATTGCGCTCCCGGGATCCACCAGGATTCTGTCTAACTCTGAACTGCCGATTGTTGCCTTGATTATTAACGCATCGTCGTGGGGGAAACTTACCCCTCGGGCATCCTCGTCAGTGAACATTATTGGCACCGACCGACCACCTTGTATTCCCAAGGATTGTTCCGTTTCCAGTACCTCCGACCCCCGAGCCCGGCTGCTTAGTTTTTTCTGGACCGGTAAGAATCTCCGGCCAGTGTTTTCCCTCCTGCGATGATATTTACCTGTCGGCGTTGTGCCCTTTTTCTAGCCACCATAACCTCATGGTCAATGTATTTATTTAAATATCCATTCCGAGCCAGGTCTTCCATTTGTTCCCGCAAGTCTTTGCACTCGTCCGTCGGATGTCCTCTCAAATTATGATGCACGCAATAGGACGTTTTATTTCTCTTATCTGGGGGAAATCTCCTGAGGTTAGGTTCTATCATGAGGCCTTTTTCCTGGATCTCCATGACGATTTGTCCTAGTGGCTTGTTCAGAGGAATGTTTGCTTCTTCCCTGACTACATGGTTTACTTGGTTCGGGATTCCTCTTTCCTGGTTGTTCCGAGGTATTGGCTTGAATTCCTTGTGTCTCGGGGGTGGTTTTTTGAACTCCCTATCAGGCCGGCGGGGGGCCTCTGCCCTTATTGTCCTCTCTCTGATAGATGTCCTTCTCCAGGAGATTTTCTCTTCGTTCTCTAACAAAACAAACTTCCGGGCTATTTCCAGGGCGGTTGCATAATCCGGCGTATCTTGGATTCTTAGGTGAGTCCACAGCTTTCCGACCCTTAAGGCCCCCTTTAAACTTTCCAAGGCCTCGAGGGACTCATATCCCCCGACCTCGAGCACCATATTATGGTATCTTTCAATGAAGGCCTTCAGGGGCTCGTCATCTCCCTGCTTCATGAGTCTTAACTCCCCAATTGTCTTCTTAGGAACGCAGACCCCTTTGAAGTGCCGCACAAACGATTTTTTGAGTTGCGCGAAGTTGCGGATGCTCTCTGGGGCTAGACTTATGTACCATAGAATGGCGGATCCGCCTAAGGTTAGGGGGAATACTTTGCAAACGGTATCCCCTACTACTCCTTGGATTTCCATTAATAGGACAAAGCTTTCAATATGGGATTTTGGGTCAGTATGGCCCTTGTAGGGTGTCATGGTAGGCATATTGAATCGTCTCAGGAATTTTTCCGGCCTTATTTCTTCTGTGAGGAGGGATTCCTCCTCACTGTCCTGGGCATCTCCTGCATCGGTCTTGAGGTTTACTCCCCACTTGGCCATCTCTTTCCTCAACCAAGACCTCATGTTACTATCTGAGTTGCCATGCCACCCCCTGCGGCCTTCTTCGTGTCTTTTTCCCCGGGCGTGGCGCTTCTCATGACTTGAGGTCTCTCGTTCAGCCTCGTCATACTTCCTTTTTTCCCTTCTGATGTTTCAGGGGCTATCATAGGGGGAATCTGGCGGCTGTCTTCCCTCTTCTTCTTCCCATGTGTCCTCCGTTTGTGAATCTTTTTCTACCACTACGGTTTTTATCCCATAGGGGCCCCTCCTTCTGGGTCTATCGTCTTCACTTGTATCTACAAACTTTTTTCCTTCCGCCGTCTCACCTCTTCTCTGACTGGTTCCGGCTTCAAATCTCTCGTTGTTCCTCCCTTCCACCCTTTCTAGTCGGTCCATCATGGATTTCAGAAGGGCTTGGTTTTCCTCCCTTTCTTTCCTCATGTTTTCTTCTATCTTCTCTACCCAGTCCGTAGTTGGACTTCCTGGTGATCAGTGATTTCCGTCTTCTGCCATTGTCTTACTACGTATGCTACTTTTCGTTGAATTCCCCACAGACGGCGCCAATTGTTGACGGCTGATTTTGGTCCCATGGCAATATGGGAATATTACTCCCGAGACAATCCTCCCTCAATAGTGAATTTGTTTGGTTAAGGGGGAACCAAAAGCAAATTTAGCAGAAGACAGATAAATACACCAATCAACAAGGAGATTTAACGTGGTTCGGCTGATCAGATCCAGCCTACGTCCACGGGCACAAAACGAATGATACTTTTATTACTGAGATATGTTTATCTGATATCTCTTGTGTTTACAAGTCTGATCGTAATGATCTTGATATTGATTCTGATGCCCCTTACGCACACTCTACCCTCCTATTTATAATAGTGTAGAAATCAGATTCCTTCTCCTACAATAATTTCCTAGTTGAGACAATTTTCTTTTCCTATAAGGATTCCTAATTTAAAACTACTTTCACTTCCTTTATCTTATTATGACACTAACTCATCAGTTTACCCCATGAAAGTAGGATGGCTTGTCCTCTTATTCGTAAGAGTAGGGTATTTTATCTTCCGGAGCATGTCTTGCCACATGCTTGGTCTTCATGAGGTCGGTCATAATGGTCATTTGAACTGAGAATGCTTCTGCCGATCTGATAATTGTCCGGTCATCCGAACTCAAGTGCTCGGCCATTTACTCATGTGGTCGGGTCGGTATTAATGATCCTGACCAAGAAGGGAATTACCCTTTTTACCCCTACCGTGCTCCTTAAATAACGTAGGACCGGAAAACACCATGAACAATAATCATGCCAATTCTAATCATACATAGAATCATCAAGCATATGAGTTTTAATATGTTGGAATTATTTTAGGCATTAAATAACTTTGATTAATATTTATTTATGATATTGCATTTTATTTTAATCAAATAAATTTACTATTCACGTTTTTTTACATATGCGTAAACTTTAAATGCAATTTCACAATTAAAATCTTCACCAAATCATGCAAAACTTGTGCCTAAAAGTAAGTTCAGGGTGTTAGCTTTCCAACACGCTTTTACACACCCAATTTCGAGTTCAAATGAGATAGAACTAATAAAAAAACAAACGGCGCGCTGATATTTAATATGTTGGAATTATTTTAGGCATTAAATAACTTTGATTAATATTTAATTATGATATTGCATTTTATTTTAATCAAATAAATTTACTATTCACGTTTTTTACATATGCATGAACTTTAAATGCAATTTCACAATTCAAATCTTCACCAAATCATGCAAAACTTGTGCCTAAAAGTAAGTTCAGGGTGTTAGCTTTCCAACACGCTCTTACACACCCAATTTCGAGTTCAAATGAGAGAGAACTAATAAAAAAACAAACGGCGCGCTGATACAACTGTTGAGAAGCGGCCGCGAGTGTGCAGCGGAAAATTAAAAATTATGATGCCGCTATCTCTTTGCTCAAGACCCATTTTTTTTTATTATTCTATAAGCCTAGGCATGTTACAATATATTCCAAGCATAAAAACTCATAAAACATGCAAAAAACATAAACCTAAACATGCTAACTATCATAAGAACTTGAATTAAAATAAAGAAAGAAAAAGACTTACTTGAACCGAAGACTCATCCAGTCCTCCCTCCAATCTACAAGCTTTTCTCGAACTCATGATGGCCGGAAATTATATCAATATTTACCGCCCATTTTACTTAATATTTTGTTTAGTTTCTCGGGTTTGATGAACGTTTTGATATGTTTTAGTTTATTTTACAGATAAAATAATATTGGGACTCAATGAAATCATTTAGGACGAAATATGGGTCAGATAAGGGTAAATATTAGACTTGACATATTAATTTTGGAGATTGGAAACTTGAAAGGGCGTTTTAACGAAGTGCAGTTTTGGAAATTCCAATTTTGTACATCTGTCGTATTTTAGGCATAAAGTTTTACTCCGATATCAGATTAAGCTGATTCAAGTTTCAGATTAAAGAAGAATCAATGAGCTACAACTTTTAAGAACAAAATAATTTCGAATTCTGAAGATTTCATGACCGAAATTGATGAAACATCCATAAGTGTGTTATGTATAATTATTAAAGTCATTTTCAAAGCAAATAAATAAATAAATAAAAAATAAAAATAGTCAAACTCCCACCAAACATGATAGCAATTAGTGGAGAAATTAGTAGAGCAATTAATAATGGATTTGGTGGAGCAATTAGTGGAGCAATTAATAATAGATTTGGTGAATGATTTGATGGGGGCAAAATTTTGCCTATAAATATCAAGTCATTTCATTTGTAAATTCATACTTTCTTCTTTGAAATTCCTTAAGAATAACTAAGAAGATTGTATCTTGTTTGTTTATTTATAGCTTTCAGTAATTAATTTCCGCTTTCGCACTTTCTTTTCTTTACTTTTCAGTTTTTACTTTCCGTAATTTACTTTTACGCACAATACTTTTCTTTCTTTAATTTTCAGTTTTTACTTTTCTGTAATGAGGAGGTAACTCCCCTTTGCTGGGGTAAAAGGTAAAATTTTTATAACTAATATTTAGATTAATCTCCCTTAATTATAATATATAAACTAGTTAAAACCTGACTTAATGAGGATACCGCCATATTGGTCGGTTGGTAATTATTTAAATTGGTTTTAACCTGACTAAACTGGATACCGCCTGTAGACACTGGTTTTCGCCCGAGGTCTACAATCGAGATTTCGTGAGGATGAGGCACTAGCGATCCTGCAAAACAAAGATGTAGAGTGAGCGGGAGTACTGCCCACCGGTGTGGTGGGTGCCGGGGGCACTCCGACGCCCAAGTCAGTAAATGAACAAAGGTAGTTGTAGATGGAAGGTCAATGTTAGATGCTACCTTGAACTCCGTTGAATGCCGTGAGGGCGGTAAGTAGCAGGAGTGGCGAGCTTGAGGATGTCCCAAAGCTATGGGTAGGAGAGCCAGACGTTGAATGTCCTTCTTCATGGAGACTGTTTCCTATATATACATGCTCCAGTAACATGTGCCTTTATTGCACTTTTAACTGCTCGTCCGTTATGTCGACTTCATGAGGAGCTATTACTGCGTTTTGCCCGTTGTAGGCTGAAACGGATAGATTTATGAATGGTGTTTATGAACTTAGACGTTACGTGGGCCTGCCTCTGGATGGTCCTTCGGTTACGGGTGTTGGTGTTCATCGGGCCTGGGCCGAAATTATGTCTTTGGGGTTTGATTAGGAGGCTTCAGTGGTGCGTCCAGTATTGGGTCTGAAGTAAAATGACGAAACTACCCCTGGACCAAATTTGGCCCAAACAGTTTGTCCCCTACTCTCTAAGTCAAGAATCATTGGCTTGGAGAGTACTTGACGCATGTGTCGCCTGGGACGAGGCCATATTATGTAGCTGTACTCGAGCGTTGATGCTGCCTACTAATTGAACCAAACGAATGTCAAGTTATCAACTTGAGTCTACAAGAGCCATTGGGGAAGTACCCAATCGTTTGGACCCGATAAAGGTCAGTATATCAGTCATACGACATGTGCCCTCCATGTCTACAAGTTGACTCGAAATGAATCTATGGGGGGATGTCCCCAGTCGACTGGACTTGATGAGTCCAGGAGGATATGAGTCATACGACGTGTGTAATCCATGTCTACAAGTTGACTCGAAATGAGTCAATGAGGGATGTCCCCGGTCGACTGGACTTGATGAGTCCAGGAATGTATAATTCATACGACATGAGTAATCCATGTCTACAACTTTGACTCAACGTGAGTCCGTGGGGATGTCCCCGGTCGACTGGACTTGACGAGATCAGGAATTTATTAGTTATGTGACATGTGTAATCCATATCTACTACTTGACTCGACATGAGTCCATGGGGGATGTCCTCGGTCGACTGGACTTGATGAGTCCAGGAATGTATAATTCAAACGACATGTGTAATCCATGTCCACAACTTGACTCGACATGAGTCCATGGCGGATGTCCCCGGTCGACTGAACCAAATGAAGGTTCAGGATATAAATCGCACGACATGTGTAGTCCATGACTTGACTCGTTATGAGTCCATGGGGGATGTCCCCGGTCGACTGAACCAAATGAAGGTTCAGGATATAAATCGCACGACATGTGTAGTCCATGACTTGACTCGTCATGAGTCCATGGGGGATGTCCCCGGTCGACTGAACCAAATGAAGGTTCAGGATATAAATCACACGACATGTGTAGTCCATGACTTGACTCGTCATGAGTCCATGGGGGATGTCCCCGGTCGACTGAACCAAATGAAGGTTCATGATATAAATCACACGACATGTGTAGTCCATGTCTTGACTCGTCATGAGTCCATGGAGGATGTCCCCGGTCGACTGAACCAAATGAAGGTTCAGGATATAAATCGCACGACATGTGTAGTCCATGACTTGACTCGTCATGAGTCCATGGGGGATGTCCCCGGTCGACTGAACCAAATGAAGGTTCAGGATATAAATCGCACGACATGTGTAGTCCATGACTTGACTCGTCATGAGTCCATGAGGGATGTCCCCGGTCGACTGAACCAAATGAAGGTTCATGAAAGTATTCACTCTACAGACCTGACGAAGGCCCACGAATATTTCCTCAACATACAACTACACCTGTTGAAGGTCTATGAAATAGTCTTTCCTTATCATACTACAAGACTTGTTGAAGGACCACGAGCCTGGTGTCGAATGGGCTATCTAATGGTCCTGATGGAACTGATGATAATACACCCATGTTGAATCGACGAGATAACAATCCAACTTGTCATACATTGAATACAATAGTACGAGAGAGAAGTCAATTTTTCCATGCACCATAGAATTGATGAACATCCATCTTGTTGTTTGGGAATTTGAATGAACAAAATGTTTTATCATCCCGTTCTTGTCGAGTGTGACCACACGAGATGATACTACAAGTGCCCTTGAATTAACAATAATTTGGAATAAAGAGCTCCACTCGACTACTATTGGATTGTGTCGAGTGTACTTAGTGTCTAACTTAATTTTGTCTCGTTGAATGAGTGGGAGAAGTAGATTATGTGACCTTAATGTGGCCCTATTATCGATTATTTTCTCGTTTGAAGGGCCAATTTATTGCTTCTGTCTAGCTTGCTTCCAACGTGAACATGGCCCATGGAGTGTGAAGATGGAAGGGCCCTGTGTAATGGGCTTATTGTGATACGCTATTACGGCCCGGAAAAGTATAACCAGCCTCCACTTGATACGACAAGTACACTTCTACTCAATTATATGCTCCACTTTACAGGCTCAATTTAATACTTCAGATCGACAAGATGAACTTCAGTCTGAGCTCGCGCCGTCTGATTCTATACCCGAAAGCGCCACGCAAAACGACGTCGCACAGGTAGCTCAATCTGAGCCTGTGGTCGCTGAACCTATATCTGAAGAAGACGCAGAGGAAGCTGAACCTCAAATTGAGAATCTCAACCTAATATTCAACTCGCTCTCTAAATCTGTCTCCCTTGATGACCCAACAGCCTCAGACGACACTCAAAAGAAAAATCCCCAATATCATTTCTCTACACCTCTTCATTCCTCGACATAAAGGCTGTACCGAGCCGAGCCACCCTGAAGCCGTGGTACGAGTGTAAATCCATTCGGCGCAGTAAGCCAGGAACCATCACGATGTCGGCGATCTCCTCGGCTCGAGACGTATCCATGTGGATTATCTGGAGATCTGGGTCAGACTTGAGAGCTGACTCGACGACGATGCTGCTCTTTCTGGAATCGATTAGAGTGTGAGGGCTTATTGAAGAAGCATCTTCTGGGTGACGTGGGACACAATTTATTCACTTGCTTTGGAAGCCCCTTACTGCAATCTTCGATGTATGGTTCTTGTTCTAATCTTGTGCTCTTGCTTCAATTGTTGATTGAAATTTGGTTTGAGATCTATTGTTGTGTATGTTTGTGGGGGGCTGATCGCCCAATTGGTTAGGATTCGTGTCCCCTGGTAGGACTGCTTTGAATGCTTCCTGTTCCCAGAGCAATTGCTGTGTTGTTCAGAGTAGTGCAGTCGATGGAGCTGTAGGCTCGGGAATTGGATTGTTGAATGTGTTTGCTTATTGTCGCATGGGGTAATAGGTTTGGTAATGACACTGCTGAAGGGAAATTAATACAATTGTGCAGAACCATAGAGGCTAGTGAACCCAATTTCTTTGATCCATCTCAGAAGGAGATACATATGTGTCGGCTGGAGGTATGGAGAGATGTATGTTGGTCGGGGTATGCTCATCGTGCTGGCTCAACTTCAGCAGGCTTTTCTCAAGGTTTGGTCGAATGGGATGGCTGGGTAAGTAGGGGCATATGGATGTGGGCCAGTTGATAGGCGCGAGACCTGCATACTCTCGTGGGCATCCTTCTTCACGCAGTGTCAATGTGGCTTTGGCACGAGGGGTCTGAATGTCACTAGTGGTGGCAAATTGTAGCTTTGGCTCAAGTCAGTGAAGGTCGATTACAATTCCCCACGGGGGTATCCTTCTTCACGCGGTGTCAATGATGAGCTATTACCGACTGTCATACTACACAAGCATTGAAACAACTAAGAAAGTGATCATGTCGCCTAGCCCAACTTATGATCGTTTACATATGTTCAGCCTTCCCGATTAGGTTTAGTCGACCGTGTATCATCAGATCTTGGAATTCTGCCTCATTAGCTACGCCAGAATGTAAATTAGGGATCTCATCCAACCGACTTCATATGTTATAGAAGACCCAAACATTGAGGTGTCATATGTCGAGTCAGATGGGATATGATTTCGTTTGATACTATCGGTCTTCATCTGATTAGAATGATCACACGACAAGATACTGGTAGACTGACAGAAAACCATGATATAGTCTGGTCGTATGGTAATGAAAACGAGCTCGGTGGAGTCTTTATGTAAGATAAAGGTCCAATTGGGGAATTAGTATTAGATCTCTTAAAGGTTTGTGGAAGTCTCCACTCTACAAGTCTCTTACGATAGTCTGGACCCAATGAGGGTCTTTTAGTACGGTCGACTGAGTTTCGAGGAAGGATCAACAGACTCCTCATTCCTCATCTTATAAAACTTGACAAAAGTCTTATGAGACTATGGACGAATAAACTTGAGGAAGGTTCACGAGGGTTTCCACAAGATCTTATAAGGGTCTTTAAGAGGCTACAGTCTACACTCACCTGACCTAATGGAAGTCCATGAGGTTATCCACCCTTCATTCTAAAGATCTGATAAAGGCGACTGGACCTAACTAGGGCCTATGAAATTCTTTGCTTCACTAGATATGATGGAGGATTCCCTACGTAGTCGGGAGCTAATGGTAATTCATGTATCTTACATAGAGAATATGTTACAATCATTTCTTATCGACTGGAGATGATGACATACCTTTCATGTCTTATGAATGAGACAATAACCTTTCAATGTAGTCTGGAGACGATGGTAGTCCTATTGTGTCGTATGGAAGAGTTGACCATCCACCCATGTCGTCTGAAAGATAACAATCCTCTGTGGCGAATATGACAATCTTCACACGTAGTGAGAGGTAGATGATGGTCTCTCTATGTAGTCTGAAAGGGACAATCATTTTCCATATTGTCGGGAAGAGGTAACATCATAGTTTCTTGGTTGATTGGTTATGCTGGGGATTACGGGGGTATTCTCATGTCGACTGGAGGAAGTGTGCTCAAGAACCACTCTATCGAACTCTTGTATTTCCTTTCACATGGAGTAGGTGACCTGTTGTGATCGGTCGGTTGGAGAATCATGGTGGCTTTTCTGGTGATTTAGTGGAAGGTCATCTGATGGTGGATTTTAGCTTGTCGAATGCTCATAAGAAATCGAATCAGATGATAAGATTGTTGGGGTGACCCGTAGGCTCGGGCTTTTTGATGGTTGAAGAAATATGTTCAAATGTTTGTGATTATCTTTGGAAGATGGCTAATTTGGTTATCATAATATTTTGAGTTTATTCGTCGCTGGATGCCATATAAGTATGGGTGTTTGAAATGATCGTTGATGGAAAGATATTTGCATGCTATGAATCGCTAGGGCCCCACGGTGGGTGCCAAATTGTAGACACTGGTTTTCACCCGAGGTCTACAATCGAGATTTCGTGAGGATGAGGCACTAGCGATCCTGCAAAACAAAGATGTAGAGTGAGCGGGAGTACTGCCCACCGGTGTGGTGGGTGCCGGGGGCACTCCGACGCCCAAGTCAGTAAATGAACAAAGGTAGTTGTAGATGGAAGGTCAAGGTTAGATGCTACCTTGAACTCCGTTGAATGCCGTGAGGGCGGTAAGTAGCAGGAGTGGCGAGCTTGAGGATGTCCCAAAGCTATGGGTAGGAGAGCCAGACGTTGAATGTCCTTCTTCATGGAGACTGTTTCCTATATATACATGCTCCAGTAACATGTGCCTTTATTGCACTTTTAACTGCTCGTCCGTTATGTCGACTTCATGAGGAGCTATTACTGCGTTTTGCCCGTTGTAGGCTGAAACTGATAGATTTATGAATGGTGTTTATGAACTTAGACGTTACGTGGGCCGGCCTCTGGATGGTCCTTCGGTTACGGGTGTTGGTGTTCATCGGGCCTGGGCCGACATTATGTCTTTGGGGTTTGATTAGGAGGCTTCAGTGGTGCGTCCAGTATTGGGTCTGAAGTAAAATGACGAAACTACCCCTGGACCAAATTTGGCCCAAACACCGCCTGATTGGTCGATTGGTAATTAATTATTAATTTGACTTAATCTGGATACCGCCTATATGGCTGGTTGGTAATTATCATGCAAAGTTAATATATTATATTAAGTGAGATATCTAAAATAGTAGAATAAAAGTGGATCCTCTAACCCCCAGCATTTTCTTTTATTGTATTTTTACTTTATTTCTTCACAATTTACTTTTCAGCAATTTACTTTTCAGTAATTTACTTTCAGCAATTTACTTTTCAGCAATTTACTTTTAAGTATTTATTTCCAGCATTTAATTTATGTCTTTCCTTTTATTTAAGTTCTTACTACCCGTAAATATGTGTCGTAACTAAGCCAGTTATCTGGGGTTGTGATGAAATCCAATATCACCGGTTTATAAGGGGTTAAATTACAGTTTGGATAATATAAAGGTTTATATATTGAGCCTTAATCTTAATGCTTTTTATTAACTAGCCATTAATAAAATTGATCTGGTAAACTTAAAATGAACTTGGAAAGAGATTTTAGGTTAAAGACCTTAGACTCAATAGCCCACGATCTTCCTTGATGATAGATAACCCTTTAATAGATTTCCTTACAGGATAGGAATATACCTGTCAGACGGGGGTAGCCATAATTGGAACTTAATCTTAATGAATTCAGATAACTTGGTTGACATAGGAATATGATTAATTGGGTTATACTGGGTATTTGTATTTGACCATCGGAAGAGGCTTTTACATAATTTCGTGTTCCAGGTTAATAAACCAATATATTACACAAATGTAAAATAACCACTTCATCTTTTAAAAAGATATTGGAATGATTCATAACCTTGGATAGTTTTATAAATTTGAATTTTCTTCAATATACTTTCAAGCAATTTTATTTACTTGTCTTAAGTTTTAAAGTCACCACCCAATCAAACAACCAATCCATTAGATACTTGTAAATATTTAACTTCATAAATTAATAAAAAAAGGTTTTAAGTCCTCGTGGGATCGATACTTTTATACTACTTGAACGATACGTGTGCTTGCGTTATACGCGTGTGATTACGCCGGTCAACTCAGCAAGCTATTCCACATTCCAAAGAGCCACCCAAGTGTGTGGCCTCCACGCAAGCCTATGGCGTCGCGATGCCTAACATGCGCCGAACAGTGCTAACGTGCGCCGGGTCCACAAGTCAGAATCTGAGAAAGTTTGACTTTGCTAACGTTCGTCGTGCCACGTGTCACCATCACAGCCGATTTGCTAACGTGCGTCGTGCCACGTGTCATCATCCTACGGTGCCGACAGTCGCCATCGCCATGTGTCTCCACGTGTCACTCCACCTGTCAGCCACATCATCGTCCACATCACCGGTTGACCGAGTCAAAGTGCCACGTCATCATCAGCCAATCACAACGTGCCACGTGTCGTAATTCTATGGTGCCGACAGTCCCTTTCGCCACGTCAGCGCCAATTATTGGCTCACTTATCCGAAATCGACACGTGGCGGATAAGAATCTGAGCCGACCAATCAGAAGCTGCCACGTGTCACAATAATTGAGATCCCAACCACTTTGCCACATGTCACCTTATCACCTTGTCCAGAATCTGAGCCGACGAACCAGAGCGTGCCACGTCGACAATCATTGGCGTCGCGACGCCAGACCCCTACTGACGCCTATAAATGCAGCGCGATTTCAGAATTCAAAGCATGCCTTCCTTGAGTTTTGTAAGGACTCTAAGGATTGCATCTTGTGTGTTTTAGTTTTTGTAATTTTAATTTAGCATTTTTACTTTTAGTATTTTTAATTATGCACTTTTACTTTTTGTAATAAAATTTTATTTACTTTTTTACTTTATGTTTTGTAGTTAATTTACCGTTGGAGTAAAAGGTGAAACAGTTAATATAATTATCTAGGTAAATCTCACTTAATTATAATTTATAAATTATAATTTAACCGGATTAATTTATGGCAGACTTTATTACCGCCTATATGGTCGGTCTAAATATAAATTACTTTATCGCCTATATGGCTGGTGTAATTGGACTAAATGGATTACCGCCTATATGGCTGGTTTTAAATGTTTAATATTATTAATTCCTGAGAAAGCAGAACAGAAAATAATTTATATATTATAATAAGTGAGATTCCTAGATAAGAAATATTAAATGTGAATCCTCTAACCCCAGCATTTTATTTTATTCTAGGGAAGTGATGAAACACAATATTACTAGGCTTAATAATTGATTTAATTGTTTATTGGGTAATTCTTTAGTTTGTTTATTGAGTCTTAAGCTTAATACTTCTTGTTGTCTGATCACCAATAAGATTGATGTGGTAAACTTAAAATGAACTAGACATAGGGATTTTAGGTTTCAGCCTTAGATTCAATAGCCCACGATCTTCATTGAGGATAAATAACCCTTTAATAGATTTCCTTACATGATAGACATATACCTGTCGGGTGGGGGTAGCCATAATTGGAACTTAATCTTAATGAATCCAGGTAATTTGGTTGACATAGACATATGGTTCAATTGGGTTATACTGGGTATTTGCGTCTGACCATCGACAGAGGCTTTTGCATATTTTCGTGTTCCAGGTTAGCAAACTGATTTATTACACATAGATAAGAGAATCAATTCATCTTTATAATAATATTGTGTGGAATCACAGCCCTAGATCATTGAGTCTTTTGTTATTTTCCTTAGTATTTTCTTTTGTGTCTTTAAGTATTTTATAACCAACTGGGTTAGGCATCGTACACCTATATGACCTAACCGCATATGCCACAATTCAGTATCAGTTATATCAGATCTTTTAAGTTTATTATCCCCAATTTCATAAACATCTCTACTGGCATGCAAAATATAATTACCTTGCAAATTTGAACATTTGTGTAACAAAACATCATTCATATCATATATATATAAATAGAACGATTTTAATATGTACATGATATCCTTTTGTATCTAATAAAAATAGAGAGATAATATTAGCTACACAACTAGGCACAAAAACACAATCTGTCAAAATGATGTTGCCTCTGGATAGACGAATCTGGTATTCGCCAACGGCTGCTGCAGATAAAGAATCTCCATTCCCAAAACGCAGCTGCATCTCGCCTGGATTAAGCATCCTACTGACCCTCAGCCCCTGCAATGAATTGCAGATGTGAGTCGGACTAGCAAAATCTAAAACCATCCGGAACCAATGGCTTCACAAGCCAAAGAGATATCAATGATATGAAAAATAAACATATCTGATGCAGAGGCTCTCTCCCGTCTGACGGAAGCTATGTAGTCCGGACAATTACGCCTCCAATGTTCAATCTTGCCACAGTGGTGGCATTTGTCCTCAGCAGCTTTTTTCTTCTTCTTGCCTTGCTTCGCTACCTTTCCTTTGGGAGGAACATCAGAGCCAGTCTTCTTTGCCTTTTTTTCTTCTTCTTGCCCGATCTCGTAGATTGAGAAGAAGAAGAAGAAGAACTAGGCAAAGAGGACTTTGAGATGAGTGTCGGCACTCCATTCTTGATGTCCTCCTCAGCAGTCTGAAGCATCCTATGCAGCTGACTGTAAGAACAGCGAATACCATTCATGTTGAAGTTCATAATGAACTTGGAATATGCCGGTGGTAGTGAGCCAAGAATCAAATTTCTGCCCAAAGTCTCATTCAGCTGAAAGTTATACTTTTGAAGCTGCTCCATGAGATCCATCATGTGCAGGACATGTGGACTCACGGGCTTGCCATCAGGCAAACGAGCGTGGAACAATTCCACAGAGATTCTGTACACCAGGGTTTGCTCCTGGTTTGGAAATAGCTCCCGAAGTTGAGTTATAATGTTGTAGGAGTCAGGCATATTAGCATATTGCCTCTTTAGATCAGGAGACATAGAACAGAGAATGAGTGACTTGACTCTCAAATCATCATCCTTCCATTTCTCAAACACCTCCCTCTCTTCAGGTAAAGACTCGGTGCAATATACAGCGGTACTGGATTATCCAGCACATAACCCAACTTCTCTGATCTCAAGACTATCTTAAGATCTAATTCCCATTCACTAAAGTTTTCAGGACCAATCAGTTTGTTCACATCCAGGACACGAGCAAACAGATTCGAGGAGGTAGTAGCTGCCATCACAAACTTTACAAAAGAAACATGAGTTAGCAGATAAAAGCAATTTCATCAATATTACAAAACATCCAACATATCATGGATTTTTAATATATGGATGCCCTCCCACTATTTTACGTAAATTGATGATCCCCAAACAAAATACGAGAATTCAATAATCAAATTAAATTCTATAGCATGAAGTAGACCTCACCAATATATTTGAACACACAGCTTTGGCACATTGTGCCCAAATATATTTGAAAGTAGGTAATAATTATCAATCACATCCAATGTGACTCTTTAAAATAGGTCCTGAATCGTTTCCGATCTTCACTACTTTGGCATCTATTGGATGGGGCGTATTCAAGGTAATACTCGTCAATGTACATATCCAAGGTACCAATGCATCACCTCACTGCTTTGGCATCTATTGGTATACACGTTCGCTCGAATTTATTTCTTATCAAATAAGTTTTACCGGTATAAATAAATTTCCATTAACCATAGCCGCACTGCTTTGGCAGACACAACCACAGTATCAAGAAAAATATTTATATCTGTATTGATGAGACGGACCCATTAGTGTACAATACACTCACAAAACACAAAGCCTTATTATGGGGATTTTACAAAAACAGTCAAATAACCGAAATAATTGATCCAATCAATTAATTCTCAAGCATGAGTAAAATAAATTGAATTAAATATCAAATATTTAAGGCATGAAAAAATATTTTGGATGTGGGATCAGACGCTCTGATACCATTTTGTTGGGGTGTGCGCAGCGGAAGGGTGCGGCGGAAGGCGAAAATGGTTTTTAAATATTTTAAAATTTTTCAGAGCTAATTAATAAATATCAAATATTTTTAATTCACCCAAATGAGTTTAAATATATTATTATTAACATTTAATAACATAATATATTTCGTTGCACGACGAATTATTTTACGAAAATATTTTTTGACAAATATCACGCGTAACGAGCAAACGGTCAAACCGATTGACCATCAGCCGAGCCGGGGCAACCCAGTCACTTGGGAATTGTTCGGTCAGCCCTTGGGCTGCCCGAGCAGTGCCCAGTTCGCTGGGATCACAGCCGGCACTCAGTGAGCTCGTTTCGACGCGAATTTCGCTCTTTTCTCGCGTTTTGGTCCCGGAATAATTTCCTGAATTTATCCACCACCCAATACACATCCAATATCATCCAAATAACATATTTTTACATGAAAAATATTCTGTTTTAAGGTCCATAACCAGATCTGATCCAATTTTAATTTTTGTCAATTTTTCAAGCCAAAATTCAATTTATTCACAAATTAATCCAATTAACTTACACCAAATTAAATCACCACAACATAAAGCCTCAAGAACAATTCTAGGCAATATTCGAGTGGTAATATCACTCTAGAATGAAAATTTTAATTTTGAGATTAATTCTCTAATTAATTTAAATACACATGCTTAACAAAGAAACTAATTAAGATTTCTAAGCAATCAACATCAAATTTTGTTCATATACATATCCAAGATACATATAAGTTTAAGACATGCAAAATACATATCCAATATGTATTCTCATGTTAAGAAACAAAACTAAGAAATTAGAAATTGGAAACTTTAAATTATCTTAATTCCAAGCACCAAATTTCCAATTTCTTCACCTTTGATGTTGATCAATTTGCCTAGAACCCTAATCCCTTTTTTTTCTTTATTTTCTTAACACATGAGATGTGTCTAAGGCTTCACAAAATGAAACAAATTTCATTTATATAGAAAAAGAAGCTTTGGCCGAAACTTTGAGAAGCAATTTGGTCAAAATTGCTTTCTATTTGGACCAATTAATTTGATCAAGTTTCACCTTATCAAAATGTAATTATTTGATTTTTATTAATTAGATTCCATGTGTTCAAAATACATGGATTAACAAATCACAATTTTCCATTTAATAAGAATATTCTAAAATATTCTTATCTTGAATAATAAATCAATTAACTAATTAATTTATTTATTTATCTAACTAACAAAAAGATAAAATAATTACATGAGAAAATATTCCAAGAATATTCCTTCATTTTATTATTATTAATTAATTAACAATTAATTAGTTAATAATAACAATAAAACAAGTGTCAAAATCCAATTGGTTGATAATGTGTATCTAATCTAAATTATGTATTATATACAAATACACATTATTTAATACGCATGTGTATATTATGAATAATCCGAATTATCCATAATTAATTGCCCAAGTGCTCAACGAGTATACTTTATATTGTGGGACTCTCTAGGTTCAAGTTTATCTGTCACGGAAACCATTTCCATGTCCGTAATTTTTCCACTCACAAATAACGACGATCACAGATAATCAAGTCGAACCATCCAAGTCGAAGTCATCGCATATATATAATCCCTCTATCATAGGTTATCTGAATTATTCCGGATATATAGATTAAACGTCAAATCTCCGCTATGAATAATTCATGTGCCGCGACATAATTATGATTCTTCATAAATATTCGAAACTCGTTTCCAATTATACCTCGGCCAAAGATTTCAAAGAATCACAAATTGGACACCTAAATCCCGTACACGGGATTGACAGATCCTCTCTGGATACATCAAAGGATATCGTGAGTATCAGTCCATACCCAACGAACAGGCGGAGGTCTGATCTTAAAAAGATCATTGACGTGACTGTCATCAAAGTATGAATGATATCTCACATATCCACAGTGGTATCTCAAGTCAAAGTAGCTAATATGTTATTCGACTTGTAAAGATTCCTATTGACGTTGTTGTACCATCTATCAAGAATCTTTAAATGATTCGTTCAGTATTTATCCAATAAATACCTACGTGTCTATATGAGTCTCCCAAGACTCATGGTTTACTGAGAAAAACCATTAGAACAATTCTAATATACGACACGTACCGGACTCACGGGTTTACTAACCGACCAAATATGTAAACCTTGACCAGGAACATTTTAAGAATGAATCACATTGTGACATCTCTCAGTAAAAATTACGGCGCTTTTGTAATTATGTCACAACTATTCATTCTAAGGTCTTTTACGCCTTTACCATATATAAGATTATATTGATGAAAATTACTTAATTGTTTTCATAATAAAATAAAATGTACATAGTATTTACAATAAATACAACAAAATTTGGCGCGCCGAGCACCAACTCCAACAGTGGACTCTATCGATGAAACGTTTCAGAGGCTCGTCATCTCTTTGCTTCATAATCCTCAATTACCCAACCGTCTTCCTTGGTGCGCATGCTCCTTTAAAGTGGCACATGAAAGACTTCATCAGCTGTGAGAAATTACTGATGCTCCCCGAAGTCAGATTTTTGAACCATAAGCTGGCTGACCCCCCCAAAGTTAACAGGAACACCTTGCAAACTGCCTCCCCACCTCACCTTGGAATTCCATAAGCAAAATAATTTTTTCAACATGGGACCTAAGGTCTGTGTTACCTCTGTAGATGTCCTTCGTGGACACGGTGAATCTTTTGGGAACTCTGTCCCCATCAATTCTTTGGTGAAATGGGATGCTGCCTCCATATCTTGATCACCCCGAGCACCTTCTCGCGTGCTCTTCTCCTATTTCTTCATCTCCTTCTGAAACCAAACCCTCATTTGGATTTCAGTGTTCTTCTGCCCTCGACTGAAGGATTCCCTATACTCACTTCTTCGGGCATGGTATCTCCCACTTCTGGAAACTTTACGCCCCCGCTCTAGATATTGCATTAATTCGCTTTCCCCAAAACAAAGGCTTTTACTGGTGATTTTGGGGTTTGTCTATTGTTTTCTTCCTCCCATGGTTCTTTTACAGGTGCGACACAAGCCACAACCACTGAACTTACTTTATGAGTATTTCTTCTCCCAGTTTCTCGATCCCCTTCCACACGGCTATCCTCTTTTCGCTGGCAATTTATTTTATCCTACTGGGCCTGCTTGCGCTTGCTCTCATATCTCATTCTCCAACTCCTCAATCTTCTCTATCATGATTTTCATAAAAACCTGTGTCACCACTCTTTCCTTTCGTACATTCTCTATTTCCAATCGTAAGTTTTCTTTCATTTTTTTCCATCCACTCCGTCATCGAAGACTCCAAAGCTCTATGGTTTTTGTCTCTTACCATTGTCTTATTGTATTTGCTGTTTTTCGTATTGGTCCCCACAGACGGCGCCAACTGTTGACGACTGTTTTTCATTCCAAGGATAATTTGGGGAATCGACCCTTCGAACAAACCTCCTCCAAGTAGTGAATTTATTTGGTTAGTAGAGAACCTAAAACAAACTTGGCAATCAAATAAGAAAATCACATAGATTTATGTGGTTCAGCGGAGAGTGGCTCCAACCTACGTCCACGAGAGAAACTGACGATGTTTATATTACTACTCGAGGTCAAGATCGACCTGATATACGAGTGGTGTGGTGGGCTTACAAAGAGTGTAAAACACCTCGGGTTTTAAGCTAAACCGTTATAAATCTCTCAAGTGATCGGGTACTGACCAACTTTCTCTCTCTATCATTAGTTTAGAAACTTTTACTTTTTTTTTACAATCAGTGCAATGAAAAAATTGCTAACTTTTAAATCTGTGGCCTCAGCCTCTTTATATAGGCTTCCAAATCTACTATTCTGCAAACCCATGGCGTCAGCTCATGTCACTTTATCATCATTGCCCCATGCTCATTTTTCCTAACCACTTAGCAAACAGACGCTCTGCCATCTGACTCAACTACCCCATATTAGCATAAACCCATCATTCCAACCTTTTGGCCACTGCTACAAGCTCTATTGACATGACACACCATGATTCAACCACTTCAATACTGTTTCGTCTGGCAGTCTCTGCCCAAGGAGAGTTGTTGACTTACTCTTGTCACATCAGCCTTTTAGAAGCTCAAACTTTCAAGTAGGATATACGCCACATGCCTGTAAGTATAAAATATTTTGATCTCAGCTCCGTTCCTCGGGTGGGTATGCTGAGGTGTTTGATGCTTGACCAAAACTTCTCAACTTCTTCAACCAAGTCGTGTCAAAAATCATAGACCGCCTCAGGTCGGCTTCCTCGAACGATCAAATGCTACCAAAACTGACACTTCTTCTCAGGTCGGGTCGGGATACCTACTTGCTTCATCAATAACAGGTTCTTCCCTCGAGAAAACTCCTCCGCACAATGAGCTCGGATCCTCCGTCTGACTTCAACCTCCCTAGAGCCTTGGGCCCTCATCATTCTCCTCTGGCCAAGTACAAAACCCCATTCTACCCCTCTTCGGTATTCGAACTTTCTCGGGGTTAAAAACCATCATCAAAATAAATAATAAGTACTAAATTAATATGTAATTATAACTAATGATATTTTTGTAACTTATTAACAATTCATTTCAATTACTAGACAAAGTAAACACATCAACGGTAATTCTATTTCATTCTGATTATTTAAGTAAATAATTTATTCTGATTCCGATTTTCTATTCATATTCTAGCCCATTCTGATTTCATCTTATTCTAATTTCATTTCATTCCAATTACGAGTACGTAAATGCACCGTAAACGCACCATTAGCGCACCAGCACAATTTGTTCATCTGTTGTCTCTTAGCTGGCAGGCTATTTAGGCTCATTTTCGTATTTTGAAATTAATTTATGTATAAAATATATTTGAAAATTTTAAATAAATTTAATTTTATTTCTTAAAATCCATCATCAGAGAAGATATATTCAATTAAGATTTTAAATGATTATATTATATTTTTTAAAAGAAAATAATGTATTAGTATTTCATTGGATTTTAATTAATATATGGACTGTTTTAATAACAAAACAAAAAAATAATCGATTAAGGCATATATAATTTATTCCAACTTTAAATTATCTTTCATTATTGTAATAATAAAAAAGCTGAAAACCACTAGGTTTGTTTTTTTGTTTTTTTTTTTTTTTTTTTTTTTTGTTTTAAAAATAAATTCCACACATTGTGGCCAGCAATAGGTTATTGAACGTGATAAGAATGAAGATCTTCAAATATAAAATAAAACAAAACAAAAAAAAATCTAAAGAAATATATATTGAATCATAAGAGTAGAGACGGAATTGTCAAATCTTTGGTAAAGAAAAGATTTCACAATCAACTTTGTATTAATAAAATCATTTAAAATCCTCCATAATCTATCATTTTGAATATCCCTATATTTTAAAAGACTTTTTAAAATTTTAATCGAATATAACAAGATTTTAAATGACTTTTTAAAATCCTAATTGAATATCCATAAACTTATAAAATACAAAATAATTTTATAAACTCTAAATTGAATTTTTTTTGGAAACATTGGAAACCCCGCCGCTAAACCACCAGACTCGGGCTTAAGCGAAGCCTATAAAACCTCTGATTGTCTCATGCTTTTATAAAAAATACACTTCATGGACTCAAATCCAATACTTGACAACCAAGTCCTAGGTCATTTACAGCCAAGCCACATCCCTTAGGGACCTTTAAATTGAATACACCCTCATAATTTACACTTTTTATATGTGAATTAGGATGTTGACTGAAACTGTGTAAAATTAAATATAAAAAATATAAACTAATATATTAACCTTAATTTTGAATGTAAAATTAAACTTATTTAAATATTTTGGTATTCTCAAAAAAAAAAAAAAAAAGGTAATACAAATTTGGTGCACGGAAAGTAGTTGTTTTGGTTATTCAATTTTATATTTGAATATATTTAGGATATTCTCTGACCAAAAAAATTATTTTTGAAACATACATGTGAATAAATAATACATATTATACGCTATAAATTCAAAATAAGCTGAAATTGGAATTAAAATAAATTGTTTACTTAACTATATGTAGGGATGGCAAAATACGAATACGAATCCAATTCACATTACATTTTATGGAGCCACATCTGCAATACATTTATATATATATTCCGGATGCGGGTATTTTCCTTAAGGAATTCCGAAAATCCGGATCCGTAAAAAATCCAGATTTATTATATTCAAATTATTTAATTTTAAATACTTAAAATAAATAAAATAATAAATCTAACTAAATAACAGAAATTTAACATCTAAAATAACATTTACAATTTAAAATCTATCCAAAATAATCGAAATCTAAGTATAAAATTATAATAAAATCATAAAAAAAATATTTTTAATAATTTTTATTATTAAAAAATGCACATCTGAATCTGGATCTTCTGAATTCGAATATATTTGCCATCCGTATTGTAATAAAAAATAAACAAAGTTTGACATCACCTAATTTAATAAGAAAATATATTATATATAGGAATTGTAATACAATCAACTAGAGAGAATATAACAAATCTAGATTTATTAAAGGGGGAGAATGACTATGTGGTAGACCCGGCCACGGTTCCGATTCGGAATCGGAACCGAATCAGAACCGAACCGGTTGGAACCGGACGGTTCCGGTTCCAACCGGCTCCGGTTCCCGAACCGGAACCGTGAATGACCGGTTCGGTTGGGGTTCCACCCCAACGCGAATCGGTCGGAACCGTTGGAACCTTAAGGTTCCAGCAGTTCCGGTTGGAACCGTATGGTTTCAACAGGAACCCTACTTTCCCCAACGACTAGTAGCCGTTTGGGAGGGCAGGGAGCCGCCCTGCCTTGAAAAAAAAATAGTAAATTCCTAATATATCCCTAATAACGGTAATAAAACGGTTATATTTAGGGGCATTTTTGGTATCAAAAAAATTCTAAAACTCTATAAATATGATTCATTTTTCATTATTTCAACACATCAATTTCTCAACTCTCTCAATTCCTACAATTCTCTTATTCTCAATCTCAATTAGTTATTATCATTCTCAATTTTCTTATTCTTCTTACTTATTTCTTTAAAAAAAAATGGCAAGCTCATCTGAGAACATAATGTCAAATATGCCAACCCAAGAGAGCGGCTCTAGTGTCGTTGCACAATCACGGAGAAGAGAAGTTAAGGCTCGTTCCTCGAATGTTTTCAAAATTCATTTTCATTTAGACCGCCAAGACGATGATACTTCAAGAGCAATTTGCAACCATTGTGGGGTTTCCTACAAATTTTCTGGTGGATACGGCAATATGATCAAGCACCTGGAAAGACATCATGCGGTTGAACTTTGAATTGATACGACGTAAACTCAAATGGTCAGGTACGCATCATCTAGTAGAGGTACGAGTGCTGTAGATTTATTTAAATATTCTGATACAAAAAATAGAGAAGAATTTGCGAAATTAACTTGTATGGCACATCTTTCTTTAAGCTTTGGTGACAAAATTCATTTTACTAATTACATGCATAATGCTTTAAATCCTGCTGCATGTTCTTTAAGCTTTGGTGAAAAACTTCATTTTACTAATTACGTGCATAATGCTTTAAATCCTGCTGCATGTAGAATAACTCGAAACACAACAAAACGTCATATTTTTAAATTATACAAAGATGGTAAAATTATTTTAAATGAAATATTTAAAGAGATTAAATGTCGTATTTCTATATGTTCTGATATTTGGAGTGACCATTGACAAACACACTCATACATGGGTGTGACTTGTCATTGGATTGATACATCATTTACCATGCAAAAACAACTTATTGCATTTAGAGTTTTTGATGACCAACATACTGCACAAAATATTTATAGAATGATGAAGGTAATTTTTGATGAATATGGTTTAGTAGATAAAAATTTAACAATTGGATTTGATAATACATCTGCAAATACTGCATCTATTAATGATTTAAAAGAAATATGTCAACCAAATTTAGGGGGTCGGTTTTTTCATATTCGTTGCACATGTCATGTCCTTAACTTATGTGTTCAAGATGGTCTGAAATTATTATCACCTTTCATTGATCCTATTAAGACGACATTTAATTGTATTTGGTCATATTCTCAAGTTAAGAGAGAATGAGCCAAGTTTTGTAAAATAAATGGTATTAAACCGATTAAATTTTCAAGAGATGTTCCAACACGTTGGAATTCAACTTATTTTCTTTTATGTCAAGCATTACAATACAAAGATGCATTATGTAGTTTTTTTCTCAACATGTTCAAAATATCACACTTTTTCCTAGTCAATGGGATATTTGTGAAATTTTTTTAGATATTTTAAAAGTTTTTAATGATGCTACTTTAATTTTTAACGATGTTTATTATTCTACAGCACATTTATTTCTTCTTGAAAGTTTGAATATTGTTGGTACTCTGGATGAACATGTTGAAAGTAACGATCCTAATGATTTTATTTTGTTCGAAGCCATTACTGCTATGAAGGTAAAATGGTTGAATTATTTTAGAGAAATTCATTTACTTTATCTTATTGCTGCTGTTTTTGATCCTAGATTTAAATTAGAAGGTTTGAATAGTGTTTTACAAGCTTACTATGATTATTTAGGAATATTAAATGAAATTGATATTACAAGAATAATAGTGAGATTAAGAAATGATTTAATTGAGTTATTTAATGATTATATTGTAAGATATAACTTAGGAACATTAGGTGAATCTAGTAGTAGCGAACCGGTAATTCAAACAAGACTTAGCACATGGGATCGTTGGTTACTGCAACGAAATAAAAAAGCTAGGGATACGACAACTAATAACCCCGAATTAGATAATTATTTATCTACAAATTTCGAGTTTCCTACTGAAAGTTTAGTTAGTAAAAATTTTAAAATCCTTGAATGGTGGAACCGACATCAAAATATATATCTTGTTTTATAAATTATTGTTAAAAAGATATTGGCAGCACCTATTTCCACCGTTGCGGTTGAGCAAGCCTTCAGCTTGGGAGGTAATATATTAGAAGCTGGACGATCTTCATTACATCCAAGCACTCTAGAAGTAACAGCTTCTGTGGATGATTGGACTCGAACTTATCTGAGACAACAATAAGATGCCCCAGATGATTTCGAAGACTTGTTCGATAATGCATCTGCAACAACAAGTGCAAGTGGAACCGGAGCTGAAGGATCAACTGATAATTATGATTGATAATTACAAAATTGTAAATTTACAAAAGGGAAATATCTTAATATTGTAATTGAACTACGTGAGCTTTGATTCCTCTCACCACCCCTGGAGGATACGTAGACAACTTAAATTTTTTAAAATTTAAGTTCAAGTTCTTCAATTTAATAATTTTATTTATTTATTAAATTAATGTAATTTATTTTAATTTATTTTCGAAATTTTTTTTTTTTTAAAAAAAAGAGGTTCGAACCGAACCGGTTCCACTTAAGTGTGGAATCGGAAATCAACCGGTTCGGTTCGGATACCGGAACGGAACCGCCGGCCAGGTCTACTATGTGGTGGAGGCAATCCTGGTCACACACTGAATAAAAGCTTGTGTACTAAAAGCATTCAATTCCTTCAGTATTTACACATGCAAATGTCAATTTAATAGCAGTCCAAAAGCATTTATGCCAATTTGAATATTGACTGAGGACTAATAGCAGTCCATTGTTTTTTTGTTTTTTTTTTTTAACATAGAGATTGTTTCCAAGGTTTGAAACCGTTTGTTAACATTTGACTATCACATTAAGCACGAACCTTCAATTGAATGCATGAATGCAAAAAAATATAAATATATATTCAAGAAAAAAACAACTCTGTGCAGGATAAATCTTGATAATAAGAAATCACAAAATTATAATCATATCAAAAGGACTGCGAAGAAGTATCAGAGTGAAGAATTAATCGAAAACATGAACACTCGCTTGATCTCAGATAAAGTACTACTAAGATAAATTGCGAACAAAAAGCCGGCGGCCAAAACTGATAAAAGGGAATGGAACAAGAGATCTGTTGGCTGACAGAAACTTCCATTTTCAAAACTAGCGATTTGCTCCGACAAAAATCAGCTACTAAAATTCATAAAGCTTCCAAACAAGACCAAATAATAAATCTAATCACAATTCATATGAACACAGAATCCATATAGCATGAAAAAACCTTTACATTAAATAGTTAGTGAAATTTGGAATTACCGGCAGCAGCTAAAATGACCTCACCGGCTCCAAGGCAATGCTAGGCAGTTGGCCCTTCAAAGCCTATAACTATGACTCTTGCAAACGCTTAAATTCATCGCTATCAAGCAAATCCTTAAATTCATCACAATCAGCTCCTACTTCAATAAGTGCAGATAAAAGCTTTGGCACTATTTTAGTTAACATCAGCTTAAAGCCTTTTGAGTTTGAATTTGCAGTACCCTCATCACTTGCGGAAGCATCTTTGCCGAGAGAACCAATTAAATAGCCCTTCATATATACAGCGCATGCCTTAAGAATGTAGTAACCACGCCTCCTGAAATGGTCTTTAATAAGTTCTTCAAAGTCCTGTATTTATCATTCACATAGTGACAATTTTACAATAATTAGTTAACAATTGCTGTTGCTAAACAATTCTCAGACAAAAAAAAAAAAGAGAGAGTATCTGCATTCGAAAAATTCCAATAAAAACTGGAGTAAAACTATAAGTACCAAAAAAAAAAATAGAAAAGCTGGTCAGAACAATGGAATGTAAGAATCACCTTAGGAGGCCTGCGCATAAGATACATCATTGTCTTGCAGTTAAGCAAGAAAGTATTCTCATTGTATGCCAATGAGTTTTTCTCTCCTTCTCCTGACCCAACCTGCTTATCATACCCAGCTTCATTAAAATATGGCCTAGAATTTAGCACCAACCCCTGGAGTGAGACCAGGACTTGAAGAATGCTAGAAGAAGTTGGATCCCAGACTTCATTTCCTCTGCCAGTCCATGTATTTAGAAGGCTAAGGCACACATTGCCTCCCTCATACAAATTAGGATTTATCTTCCAACCACCAGAATGATAGTATGCTGACTGCAGCATCACAGGCTTCGTCAGGAAAAGAGGAAAACTACTATATTTTTCTCAGTCATCAAATTAAAGAGAATGAAAGATTGTAAATTTGGTTAAAAAAGGCTCAGAAGTATGAATCAAAAACAATTCAAAAATATTCAAATAAGCATCTCTTACCGGTGGAACATCAGGATATGCAGGAGGTAGATGAAAATCAAAGAAGAAGAGACCATCTTGATAAGGTGTTCCATATGCCCCAACTATTACTGTCCTTATTAGATCCATTCGATCTTCATAAACCCGTACATAGATCCCATCTGTTAAAATTTTCCAATTGCTTAGACAAAAGGCTGATGAAATGAACTATGTTGTCAGGCTACCAGAACATGTTCTATACAATATACCAGCATAAGCTTACCAGGCAGATTGTTCTGAAGGATGCTCCAATCTTGCTGGACCTTCTTCAACCACTTCCTTCCAGTGTTATTCTGCATCATAGTAATGATAAAGAAATAAGTAGGCAGAGGCTAAATGGGGAAAGGTGCAGCTGCAACTGTCAAAAAATCATAATGTCCAAGCCAGCAAAAATATGCAGAATATGATGACCCCCTAGAAATAACAACTCAACAATTCATTTGTTTCCAGACATAGGAAACTGTTAGGACCCAATGGGTAAAATCGCTAAGAGAGGAGTAAATGGGTCATTTTAATCATTAGGGTTTAGGTATAAATAAGAATGAATTGTTGGTATTTGGGTTATGCTATCATATTGTTGAATTTGGGAATTGGGAATTGGAAGGGGAAACCCTAAGGAGGTTGCCAACACCTCAAGTTGAGCAAGGGCTGGTGAATGTATTCACCTTCAACTATCTTTGTTATTTCAATTTCATTTTCATGAATTAAAGTACAATTTTCTCTTCTTTTTGTGTGTTTTATTGTGAGATTATTATGTGATTTGGAGTTCCTATCAGAAATATTAAGGAAACGACATATTGCTGACTCTAAAATTGCACAGCAAAAATGAACATATTGGTTTTAGCATTCCTTAAACAATAACTATCATTTAGAAAATATCTTACAGTCATGCCTTTTTTGTCACTCCCCAGTATATTGAAGTTTGCAGGTAAGATATCATACATCATTCTGTGATGAGGAAGAAGCCTCTGCCTACAAACTAGGAAGGAGAAAAAAAACAAGAGAGAAGCTCCTTATAGTAAAGTTGAGATAGAGTAAAATGTACCTGTTCACTTGCACCAAGAAAGTGATGATCCAGAGGATCTTTAGCTATATCAAAGCGCTTGAAACTGAAAGTGTCATCCCTGTTATGTGTCGGCTTCACTGATTCTTTAGTCCTCAAGATGCACGAAGGTTGTGCTGCATCTGAAAATTCTGGGGCCTCAGCATTGACGTGCTCTTCTTGTTCTCCATGAACGCGTTCCACACCACAATTACCTATGACATCAGATTTTTGAGAGCTGGACTCAATGCCAGAATCTGTTTCCCCAGAACTCGTTATCATTCCCTGGGATGGAAGTTCATGGTCAAGTTTGGAATCAAAATAAATTGGATCTACATTTTTCCGCCCCCTAGAGAATATTCCAGATGCAAGTCTGGTAACAAATCCAAGTGCAGCTAAGGGGAGAGACAGAGCAGCATTTCGTCCAGATTTATTTTCTACACAGTCTTCTGCCTCGGAGCTCATGCCAGTTGCATTCTGCGATCCAAGTTCCTAACACCAAAGATTGACATCAATTATTCAACCAACAAAACAGATCAAATAAGATTCGAGAAGCTTTTTTTTTGTCAGAATTATCAATTCTGCAGTTGCTGCAATCATCTAGCAGAGGAACCAACTATTTAATGGTTATGCCTCCAATAAATGCTGAGGGAAATTGTTACCCAACAAGGTGATCATCATTAAGATCATCCAAAAGCATATTGTGGTTCATTAGAGAGAAACAAGTAATTTTTCCAACATTCTCTCATCAAACCTGATCTAGATGTACATATTCAAACCCATCCAAGCATAAGAAAACACACCCTGACCTTTCTCTAATTGACATGCAATAAGTTTTAATTTTAAGGATATCCATATGACTGTTTCAAACGAACCTCTTGAGCATTCTCAAGAGCATCCATCTCATCATCATTAACCGTTTCCCAACTAGCAGCATCACTTACATCACTCCCAGCAGCAACAGACTCATCATCATCATCTCGACCAACAACATAAATTGCTTGAGGTCCAACCTAAAGACAAGCCAAAAAAGTCAATTCATCGAAACAACAACTATGCTGAATCTTTTAAAGTGAAGAAAAATAAAACAGTAACCATCATATGACTAAAAACAATAGCAAACGGCACAAAAAAACCATTTGATTATGCAGAATCAGAAATCTCCTACAAGGTTTACTTCATATTGATATGCCATTCAGGCAGTTTTAATCACTGGAAGCAGCTGACAAATTTGTTAAAGCTATTGACGTGCAGCAATCAATGGATCTTTTTTCCTCTCTTTCTGTTCTTCTTCTTCTTTTTGTCATTGAAGTTACAGATTTTACAACTACTGGTAACAAAAATACATTCCATAAAGAAGAAAAATGATAAACTACTTCACAGAATCAAAGTGAACATACTGTTGAAATCATTCCATCAGCCCATGTAACTTCAATGTCGCCATCCTTGAGGCCAATTATATTCCCAACCCAAGACAGATCGGTGAAGTCCGAGGAAGCTTCATCTACCGATGCATCCTCAACCTTTTTATCACCTGAGCAGTTTTGGACTTCAACCTCATTTAATTCAGTTTGCAGCTTTAATCGCTCAACAGAACTCGTAGCATACTCTGTTTGTGCGGGTGAAATTCGGGACAATCGAACAACTACATCACCATAACAATAATCATAATCCGGATGTCCCTCCAGCTCATACACACTTACCATTTCCTCCTTGTCAAACTCCCGAGGATCTTCCGCTCTAGCAACTGGCTTTAACCACCTAACACAAGCTGTCCGCTCTTTTGCATTCACAGTTTTCACAACCCCAACACGCCTGGCTTCAGAAGCATCATCCCCATCATCAGCCACCTTCTCCACCACATATTGTTCCGGAACAAATTCATGATCACCAGGGCTATCAATTGGAATCAAAGTTGTTGCATCTAGTCCACGATCTACAGTTCCATCCTGCCATGAAACATCAACCCTTGTCCTTGTATTGACAATTAACAGAGCCTTTTCAAAATTTTCCTCTTTCTTTCGAGACTTCTTGTCTCTCTTAATTACTACCTTACGGATCTTTTTCCGATGAACAGGCCAAGGTTCGTGGCCTGGCTCCTTTGAAACTGACGATGAATGATTGCAAGAACTAGATTCAGAAGAGGCTTCACCAAGAACAGTTCCATTGTTTCCGTCAGATGAAGTCACTGGATCAAGGTCCATGGATTCACTATTCTCATTTGGATCCTCTGCTGCCTCTTCGGATTCACACCCACCTCCCAGTTGATCATGATCTAATTCATTTTTGTTGGAATCATGAAGTCCCAATTTTGACAAACCCCTGTCTATCGGAATGGAGGATGATTTTCCCAAGGATGGAAGAAGACACCAGTCACCTACTTGCCAATTTGCATGTGCAAAACAAGACAACAATTTTAAGTTCTTGGGGCTCTGCTCCTCAGCTGGGGGAGTAGAAGAATCTGCCCCATAGCCAGCGGATGCTATCCAATAAATAAACACAGATCCCGCGGTAACTTTAGTAACAGTACCTTCCAAACGGTTAGCTTTCCACAAGCCAGATAACCACCTAGAATTCTTGAAAACTGATGAAGAGCTTGCCTTTACACGCTGTCCAGGGTAGTAAGGAAAATGCCCATCATCTTCCAGGGTTGTTTTTGGGGTTGGTCTTAGACGCAGTGGCTCAGCCCTCGTTACTTTACACAAAGAACCATCATCAAATAATACTGTCACATTGTCAAAGACATCATTAATTCTACCCAGCCAAGGACCGAGTGCAACATAATCACCCACAGTGAATTCCCTCACACGTTGAAACTGTTTAGATGAGATATCTTTTACTATTGATCCATCAGGAGCTAGCAAATCAGCAGACATATCGACATCTACCACAACACCGACTTGCCCAGTTGGGTTTGAAGCAGCAGCAACATAATCACCATGTACGAATCCCCGATCAACAACTGTTACATTATTAATATTTTGGACTGGCTCAGTGTCATCTATCCAAAGTACTCGCACCTGGTCAGCTTGAAGAGAACCACACTTATAACTATCGGAACCACTGTTTCCGTTCCCATTCTCAACAGCATTGTTACTGCCTTCACTTTTTCCTTCATCTTCTTCCCCATCATCATCCTCTTCTTCATCCCCATCATCATCCTCTTCTTCATCATCATCATCATCATCTTCGTCATCAGTTAAGCTACTATCTGAATCTGAGTCACCAGCAACTTCACTCACAATCCCAATCACACCACTCTTGTTACATCTCACAACATCTTGTCTATATATATATGGAACATTATGCAAGTTCTTGACAACCTCACTCTGTTTGTTAACTTCATTGTCCTTGCTATTTATATTTGGCTTACCAACAAACCCATTCATTGTAGAATCATCACGACTAGAGGAATCATTAGCATGCACGTTTGTTGTGGGCTCATTACTGTTGGAAGCAGTGCCATATTGCTCATTCTCCATCTAAGTACAAATATTGAAATATTGTTAAGAATATTGTTCCCCATGTTATCACACAATGCAACATAACATATATGACAAAGTACCATCACATGCCAAATACTATTCACTTTCCTATCGTCTCTCAGTCGAATTTCATTTTGTTTCACTACCATCACTACAAGGGAAAAAAACACATGAACACAGAACACCCATCTTAACCAGGTCCTACGACTTTACTCACTTTCACAGAGAGTGGCACTGGCAGCTCTCTAGATTTGAATCCTAACACCTGCAGCTGCACTTACACTAGGCAATTGCCCCAAATCATGTGAACCATAAATATGCATCTTAACCTAAGCCAACCAAACCCAACAACTGAAAACGGAAAACTAGCAACTCCTATTCAAATTAATCCTCGGCTTTTCTCCGGTTTCTCACCAATGAAACTGAACTTTAATGGTTACTCAATGATTAATCAATGAGAAATAAAATCCACATACCCACTATATCAAATTAATCAATTACAACAATTAAATTCGCATAAACATTCATTTGCATTGATTATTCTAGATAATCTTCCAGCCCATTACAACCCAAATACTCTTCCAAATCAATCAAGTTAAAAACAATAACAAAACAAAAATAAAAAATAAAACAAACCCACTAAATAAATTCATTCATTTTTGTACATACACGCATTTACAAACGATCGTTCAATTGAATCACCAATAAACGCCAGCTCAAATCCTCAAAACAACATTGAGTTTCAAAAAAAGAACATTCAAATCATATTCAGCTAATTGAACGAGATTTACCTTCGAAAGATTAACAGAGTTGTGTGATTTTTTTGGGGTTTTTATTTTTTATTTTTTAAGTTTTGAATGGAAGGGGCTGGCTAATGGGTGTACCGTGTATAGTTCTTTCTGTCGATGCTCTCGTTGGAGCAGAATATTA
>SKCR01046851.1:0-74052 GCA_019454045.1 Zanthoxylum bungeanum | reverse complement strand
GGTCATATTATCCAACAATACATCCAATTGACAAGGTCTTGACTTTGGCCAACAAACCAATGCCATTAGATCTTGAACAAGAATCATTCAATGGAAGGATAATCGCTTAATATAGATTGAGGGATTTTCGCGTGCAAATTGGCTACCATTTAATTATCTTTGTTAGGTCTCATCATCATACACCCTTAAACATGGATTCTAAATACATAATAAAGCGTATATGAAATAAAATAATAATGATATGCGGATGGATACTTTACATTGATCCTAGATCAAATCTCTCATTTTTTTCTCTCCAAAACTAGCACTTGTATTTACTTCTACCCGTTACACTACACTTCTAAAGAAACCTCATATACATAGAGGGGAATAGGTGAGAAGAGAATACAAAGAGTATATAGGTGATAAGGCTGGACACGCAGGTCCAATTTAATAAATCAAATTTATTACAATAATTTCTAAAATTGTCCCACCCGACTAATATCCATCCGATATACATTATTCACGCATCGCAACCATGTATTCATACAAGCATGTTATCAATCATCTAATCCAATTAATTAATCTGATAATTAGTGATCATCCAATGTTCAAACACGATTTGATTTTTACTCGAGTCAAACTCGTTTTACTAATAAGTACTCAAAGCACGAATTCTCGAATTAAATTAAACTACATAATTAAATCCAATTTAATACGCATTTAATTCTAATTCACTATTTAATTCCAAATTAAATATTACACTTTTATTAACAACCTTCTACGATTTAAATTCCAAATTCATCGTTATGGGTCTCAAAGCCCAATTAACGTCAAACGTTTATTTAATTAAAGTCCAATGGGCTTTTAATTAATTTCTTAAGGCGTGGACTTTTGGTCAACTCGGGTCAAACCGATAACCAAAGTCCAATCCGGGAGTTACCCCATAAGCCTTTAAATTAATTTTGGCCCATTAGGCCCAATTAAATAATTAAGGTTCATTAAGTCATAATTGGACTTTATGGATGCGGTTTTGGGCTTAATTGGATCCAACCAATTTTGCCTAAACCCAACTTTGTACAACAAAGCCCAAAAGCCCAATTATAACATTCAAGGCCCAATTTCCAAAAACAAGCCTAATTAATTAACTTATAAAATTCCAAATTTCATAATTAATTAACCTAAGTGTTATACATGATTAACCACCTAATTAATATTTAAAACGTCAATTAGCATACTTAATCATGCATTTCAACATCAAATAGTGTCTAACACAATTTATTAAAACCAAACCCATTTTACATGCTTTTAAGTCTTGGCATTTAGGGGTTTTTTAATCCGATTTGGTTTCAATCAAATTGAATCCACAATCATCATTTCCCAAATCAATTAAATCATCTAATGAATCAAAATACAAAAAACACAATGAATTTCATATCCAATTGAATTCGGCCAAGCCTACTTTAATTTGGGAAAATTGTTCCAAATCAAAATTCAATCCAATCAAACTTCAATTCAACATTACCCACTTGTTTCAAGTCATCCAATGATCAAACAAATAAAAATTCACCAATATTAGGGTCTTTAATTTGGGCCAACATAAGCAATTTGGGGAAATTTATTCCAAACACAATTTCAACAAATTGATCCAATCAATCATCAATTAAACATACTTTAAGCATTCTAAATCATCCAATTTCATCAAACATGCTCAAAATCAAGTTTACCCCCAATTCATCACTTTATGTCAACATAAAAAATTGGGGAAATTTGTTCCAAACACAATTTCTTCAAATTGATCCAATCAATCTTAAATTAAACATCATTTAAGCATTCTCATTCATCCAATTTCACAAAATATGCTCAAAATCAAGTTTACCCAAATTTGTTACTTTATGCCAACATAAAAAATTGGGGAAATTTGTTCCAAACACAATTTCTTCAAATTGATCCAATCAATCTTAAATTAAACATCATTTAAGCATTCTTAATTAATCAATTTAATCAAAACATGCTCCAATTGATTTTACCCAATTTGTCATGCCCAAAATTTGGAGAAAATTGAATCCAATCCAATTTAATGAAATTGATCATGCACAACTTCAATTCATCAACATACAAGCATACTTTAACATCCAATTTCAACAAATCATGCTTCAATTGATAATCCCCAATTTTAACCCTAACTTTTTTCATGCTTGATAATAGCTCAAGATACCATTGTTGAGTTCTAATTAAGGTCCCAAAATCAACAAATCAAGCAAGAAATTCGCATGAACACATCAAAGGAGTAAGGCGGAAACATAACTCACAATGATTGGTTTTGATGAAATGAAGAACACAAGCCTTCAAGCTCCCTCTACATGCTCGGCAATGTCTCCCAAAGGTGGTGGATGGCTCGGTTTTGCTCCTCTTTGTGTCTCCAAAATTCGGCCATGAAAGACTCCATTAAAGCTCCAAGCTTCAAGCTTTCCAAGCTCACAAATTCGTTTCCCTATCACCTATGTAAAACCCAAGTGTGTGCTAGCACTCTTTCTTCTTCATTGGTGTGATCAAACCAAAAAAAATGAGAGAAATTTGGCTCAAAGCCGTGAGAGAGGGAGAAGATTTTTGGCTCCAAAAAGAGTGAAAACCGTGAGTGGGAGAGGGAGAAGCAAGCAATTTCGTTTTTGCTTGGTTGGTGGAGAGAGAAATAAAAGCTTTATATATATGTCTTATATTTTAATCATTTACCAAGTAAATAAATAAACATATATATTAAAAACTTTAAATCAAAAGTCAAAGCAAAAGCAAAAAGTGCTTTTCAATCACTTCACATCACTATTCACATCACATCTCTACACTTTATTAAAGTGACATGTCATATCACATCACTCAAGTGACAAGTGATTTGACGATTGATGCGACTAGTGATTTGACGCTTGATGTGACTTGCGTGCCGCGCTCGAATTCGAAATACGAATGCGCTCGCAATCACACTCGGGCTCGGGTTCACTAATTCCAAATTAACGAATTTTCCGTCGCGTCGTAATTAAATGATTACGCCTAGCGAAATCACTATTCACGTCGCTAACGAATTAATTCTAAATTGATTCGTTCGCCCGAATTAAAATCCAATTTTAATTCCGCGTCGAAATCCAATTTCGTATAATATATCGGATATATTATTTTATTGATTAATTCTAAATTAATCGTTCTCTCTCTTTAATTAATATTTTATCCTAGATAAAATATCTCCGTAATTAATCCCAGATTAATTTTCTCTCTCATCGAATTAATCCCAGATTAATTTTCTCTCTCATCGAATTAATCCTAGATTAATTTTCTCTCTCTTCTAATTAATCCCAGATTAATTAAGTGCGAGTCATACATCATCGGTGAATCTTCAGGAAGCGACCCATGAGATCTCCGGATATGTTGGCAGTAAATACGGTCACCGGACTATCCGAACACGTAAGTACCTCGTACTACGTTTATACCGATTTACAAGACAAGGTTGGCTTCTAGCAAAGCGCCATGCCTACCCAATTCTCCAGAAATATTCTTATAGGAATATATAGATCTATATCAAGCGTAGTATACTAAGTATTGTGCGTATCGGCCCAGTATCGGATAATCACGTGTTAGGGCTGGGGCTGGATAAGTGTCTGCCCCGTCCGAAACACATATCGGATGTCTGGTAACATAGTCTCTATAATCGGATATACATGACCTGGTCACAATATCCCGATTGGTTGCGCAACACTCAAGAGCACTAGTACCGTATCCTGCGTGACATCATCTCCAACATGACTGGAGTGATACTTCCGTCTCGACATCACATCCAATACACTACGACTCTCTGATAAACCCAGAAGTGGTGAACACAGAACCGGTCAAAGCCCCCAACCACCAAATCCAAAGTTTATCGATTATCGTAAGTATTAGCGATGCAAGTCTCAGGTTAAGACTATACACACCTACCTTGATTTCGGCCTCCCATAGACACATAGTCATAATACCAATGGGATTCGAGGGGTCTATCCAGAGCGAAGCTGTTTCCCGTACCATCGGTGAAACACGACCTCCTATCGCACTTGCATAAGTATCCAATACTTATATATATGAGAACTATGCCGTTGTGCCCTCACAACGCGCACAAGTGCAATACTAGCCTATTCCGCATTATCGATGTCCAGTCTCGATAATACTATGGCTAGGGATATTTAATGATTAATCCTTCGTGGACTGATACTGTCTCATATCATCTCAATCCAGGAACTAATCATAGGGACCTCTCTTCATTTATATATATCTATGGTGATCTAATCACAAATGACGAGAGTGCAATTTCCTTGTTACATAGTTAATTTGCTACAACAACACAATATTCTGTGCAAATAGTGACGCTATGGGTCATATTATCCAACACAAATCGGTCAGATGAAGCACATGAGGGCTCACAGCCTGTCCCTTTTCCAACTTTGCATGGAACAATTTCATAACAATCTTATGAACCGAGACTTATTTTTGGTTCATAAAGGATTCTCCCAATCCAAAATACTGTCTCTTAAGCTCCGGTCCCAAGGAACTGAGAATATGTGATTTGACACGTCTGTCATAATCTCTCCATTTTTATAGAGTCTCATGTTCCTCTGGTGTAGCCTCAGGTGCTATCGCCAGTGGTAACGGACCTTCCAACACATATTCTATTTGTTCAGACCCAAGAACAATTCTCAGATCCAGATCCCAATCTGCGAAGTTTTTGGTGCCCTTAAGCTTGTTTATATCCAGAATACGTGCAAAAGGATTAGGAGCAGGTGCCGCCATCGCAAATCTTTCATATAGATAACAAAAAACGGTTAGCAAACATAACAGTTTCATAATAATATAAATCAAAAAAAAGCATAAATAGATCATGGATTTTTAATCTAAAAATGACCCTCCCACTATAACATACAATACTGTAATCCCCAAATAGAATGCAATCATATAATTAATAAAATTAAATTTAATAGCGAAAGATGGATCCCATGAATATATTTCAGTCACAGCTTTGGCATGTTCTCGCCTACATATATTCATTAGGTAGACAACATATTGTCAATCACTCAATAGTGACTCCTAGGTTACGGTCCTTGTCGTTTCTCGTTGTGACAGCTTTGGCACGTTCACAAGGAGGCGTACCAAGGTTAGACTTGTCAATGACAAATTCAAGATACTTGCGTGGTCCTGACAGCTTTGGCACGTTCAGGATTTTCGCTTTTGCTTGAATTTATCTAGTATCACATATACATCCGGTGTGGATAAATTTCTATCAACTACACTCTTACACTTTGGCACGATCTCGGATGCAATCATAGAACAGATATCCACAAACCGTATTGACAAGACGAACCAAGAAATATGTATCCAATACATACTACTTTCAAAACCTTATTAAAAACAGAGATTTTCTGCAAAGATGAAATATATTTAATTTAATCAAATTAAATAAATACAAGCATGTATCATGAAAGAAAATAATTAAAATAATGAATTTAAAGGCTTATTCATATTATGTGTTGATGTTCGGACCTGCTCTGATACCATATTTGTTGGGGTTTTGGGTGGTAATTCGGGTAAGCGCAGCGGATCGCGGAAAATAAAAATTTTCTGATTTCAATTATTTTTCTCGGGTAATTAAAATAAACTAATTTATTTCAATTACTCGATATTTAATAATTGAAATTTTACCCAAAAATCAAATTTTTCAAAAATTACCAATTTGCCCCAAAACTTTAAACTTTAATCATTTTAGTCCAAAATTATTAAAAGTAATTTTAATTGATTCCAAATCAATTCCAAAATGATTTATTTATGTCTAATACATAAAATTTCAGTTTAAAAATTTCAGAAAACAATTTTTTTCGAAATTATCGAATCGTCCCTCAGTTTTCAAGAAATTTCAATTTGGTCCTTTATGTTCAAAACATTAACAAATCAATTCCAAAAATTTCCAAATTATATATATATATATATATATATATATATATATAAACTCATCACATATATGAAAAGCCCCAATTTTGGTGAAGGTTTGAAAGCCTAATTTAATAATTTCACAAATTAATCAATTATTACCAAATTAATAAAATTTAATATTTTATTCAAATTTTCCAACACCAAATGAGTCTCACCATCATGAAATACACCAAGAACAATTCTAGGTTTACCATTAGTGGCTACTAAACTCTAGAATGACAACTTGCTATCTAAATAGCATAAAGAATGCTTAATAAGCTAATTTAAGCAATCTAATTCATTAAACATCAAAACACAACCATGAGAAAGTAGAGGAAAACTAAGCTAATCAAATTGAAGCTTATGATCAAAGAAACAATTTTCAAGAAGGAAAAAGTATGAAATTCCTTACCAAATTTCCAAAATTAGAAGGCTTTTCTTCTTTTTCTTCTTTTCTCATCTTTCTCTCTTTTGTTTTTGATTTTTTTAGGGTTGATAGAATGAAAAAAAAAAAAAAAATTGTTTAAATAATTTCCCTAAGTCACGAAAATTGGGAAAAATATACACCATAATTTTTTAATTTTTGTTTTATTTAATTGGAAATTAATTTATTTAATTTGTGGTGTCAAGTTATCCAAAAATTCAATACTTATCACAAATTCACCAATTAAATCTTGTCAAACTAACCAATTAAATTTGACCACAATTTCCAATCAAAAAGTGCTATTTAACTTATCTTAATAAGTAAAAGAAATATTAAATATTTAATTAATTTAATTATTCAACAATTGAATAAATAAATATAAATATCTCAAAATATATGTATTATATTTATAATAAATAATTAAAATACATATATTAATTATAAATATCAAATATCGCAATTCGACATTTAATAAATGGCCAAAAGTATGTATTTTCGTTTAACCGTTAAACGACTTATAAATAATCAGTATTATTTATAAAAGTAGTCCTAGTGCCCAACCAGTATATCTCACAAGTAAGACTCTCTAGGTTCAGGCATATCCGTCACGAAATCTAATTTTGTGTCCATAATCTACCCACCCGTAAATTATGACGAACACGGATAAAATCTCTGAACCGTACAGGTCGAGGTCACTGCATACGTATAATCCTTCCGTCACAGGTATCCGAATTATCCCAGAGCTATAGATATAATTGTCAAATCTCTTTAGGTATAATCCAGTCGATGTTTATATTAGCAATCTCTTAAATAACACTTAGAACTTATTTCTACAGTGTACCACGGGCCCATGGGTTTTAACAGATTGCTAATTTGGATACCTATGCTCTGTACACAGAACTGACAGATCTTATCTCGATACGCACAGGATATCATGAGGATCAGTCCACAACGAATAGGTGGAGGTCTGATCTAAATAGATCGGTGACGTGACTTCCATCAAAGTGTGGAGGATACCTCATATATCTACAGTGGTACCTCAAGTCGGAGGATCACTATGCTCACTTAACCAGCTAAGATTCTTATTGATGTTGGTGTACCATCTATTAAGAATCTTCGATGAGTCATTCGGTGTTTGTTCGATATAAACACCTACGTGTCTATACGAGTCTCCCGAGACTCATGGTTCATTGAGAAACCATTAGAATCCAACATTCCAATATACGACACGTACCGGTTGTTGGTGTTTATCTAGGTCCCAAGATCATTAAACAAGCATGATAAAGTGTGAAATACATATCAAAGGAGTTTTGGAATACTCACATCGATCGGTTGAGACGAAACGACGAACAAAACTTCAAGTTTTGGCCTCCAAAACTCACGCCCAACACTGCAGTCCACTGCTCACAGTTTCAGTTTTGGATCATCATTTTGAGCTTCAAATCTTCGTCGAACGATTCCCGGCTCAAGGGTAAGTGTCCCTAACACCTTCATATGTCTCTCGGTAGTGCTAGCTCGCTTGGATTTTGCCACAAAACCCATGAATTTTGCTTCCAAAATTCGGCCAACCCATGGCAGTTCACTGCCATGGGCGTGAGAGTGAGAGAGGGAAATGGAGAGGAAGAATTGTGTATTGGTTAGTCAAACCATTTTCTAAAAAGGCTTTATATATTTACCATAAATATATTAATCATTTACCAAATAAATCATTTAAAAAATAAATGGTAAATGCTTCCACCAACTAACACTATTCCAACAACACACATCAACTATTCATTTCACTTTATTAAAGTGACATGTTGTCTTTCAATCAATCAATCACTCACATCAATCAATCAAATATCACATCACTCAAAGTGACGTTTGATTTGACGCTTGATGTGACGAATGACTTGACGTTTGATATGACTTGCGTGCCGCACTCGAATTCGAAATACGAATGCGATCGTAATCACACTCGGGTTCGGCTTCGTTAATTCCAAATTAACGATTTATCTGTTGCGTCGTAATTAAATGATTACGCCTAGCGAATTCACTATTCACGTCGCTAACGAATTAATTCCAAATTAATTCGTTCGCCTGAATTAAAATCCAATTTCAATTCCGCGTCGAAATCCAATTTCATTTAATATATCAAATATATTAATTTATCGAGTAATTCCAAATTAATCGTTATCTCTCTTTTATTGATATTTTATCCTAGATAAAATATCTCCCAAATTAATCATAGATTAATTTTCTCTCTCATCGAATTAATCCCAGATTAATTAAAGTGCGAGTCATACTTCATCGGTGTATCATTGGGACGCGACCCAAGAGATCCCCGGATATGTTGACAGTAAATCCGGTCGTCGGACTATCCGAACACGTACGTACCAAGTACTACGTTTTACCGATTTACAAGACAAGGTTGGCTTCTAGCAAAGCGCCATGCCTACCCAATTCTCCGGAAATATTCTTACAGGAATATGTGATCTATATCAAGCGTAGTATACCGTAGTATTGCGTATTTCGATCCAGTATCGGACTATCACGTGCTAGGCCTGGGGCTGGAGTTGTGTCTGCCCCGTACGAAGCACTTGTCGGATGTCTGGTAACTAGTCTCTATAATCGGATATACATGACCTAGTCTTAATATCCCGATGGCCGCGCAGCACTTAAGAGTACTAATACTGTATCCTACGTGACATCATCTCCACTATGACTGGAGTGATACTTCCGTCTTGACATCACACCCAATACTCTACGATTCTCAATATACCTAGTATCGGCGTACACAGAACCGGTTAAAGCCCTAGACGACCTCAACCAAAGTACATTGATTGTCAAAGCATTAGCGGCAAGTCTCAGGTTAAGACCCAATACACCTACCCTGATGTCGGACTCCCATAGACACATAGTCAAACTACCAATGTGATTCCGAGGGGGTCTATCCAGAGCGAAGCTGTTTCCCGTACCGTCGCTGAAAACACGACCTCCTACCGCACTTGCATAATTATCCAATACTTAAGTATATGAGAACTACGCCGTTTTGCCCTCACAACGCGCAAAGTACGATACTAGTCTTTTACGTATTATCGATGTCCAATCTCGATAATCCTTGATAGGGATATTAATGAATCCTTCGTGATTGATACTGTCTATATCATTCTCAATCAATGAACAATCATAAGGACCACTCATCATTTATATATCTGGTGATCTAATCACAAATGATAGAGTGCAATTCCTATATCACATAGTAATTGTACAAAACACAATGATATGTACAAATAGTGACGCTATGGGCCATAATGTCCAACAATCTCCCACTGGCCTATAGCCAGTCACCGAGTGTTTTAACACCGAACTATGTGAAGGGTGGCTCAAATTACTGAGAAGGCTTTCGTCAGCGGATTTGTATGATTATCGTCTGATGCGATTTATACGATCATCACATACCACGAGGATATGATCCGAACGAATCAGATGAATAGTCAAAGTATGTATCTGGATCTTGATGAGACATAATTCTTTAGCTGGCTGACGCCCTAGTTGTTAGACATTATGACCCATAGCGTCACTGTTTTGTAAATGATATTGTATTATTGTACAAAATTAACTATGTGATAATGAAATTGCCTTTTGCCCGTTTGTAATTTATTTACTTTGATATATAAATGGCGAAAGTCCATATGATTAGTTCCGTATTGAGATGATATGAGACAGTATCAATACATAAAGGTTTAATCATTAAATATCCCTAGTCGGAGTATTATCGAGATTGGACATCGATAATGCGGAATAGACTAGTATTGCACTTGTGCACGTTGTGAGGGCACAACAGCATAGTTCTCATATATTTAAGTATTGGATACTTATGCAAGTGCGATAGGAGGTTGTGTTTTACCGATGGTACGGAAAACAGCTTCGCTCTGGATAGACCCCGCGGAATCCCATTGGTAGTATGTCTGCGTGTCTATGGGAGGCCGCATCAGGGTAGGTGTATATGGTCTTAACCTGAGACTTGCATCGCTAGTACTTGCGACAATCGGTAAACTTTGGTTTTGGTGGTTGGGGGCTTTAACCAGTTCTGTGTTCACCACTTCTGGGTTTATCAGGAATCGTAGTGTACTGGGTGTGATGTCAAGATGGAAGTGTCACTTCAGACATATGGAGTTGATGATCGCGCAGGATACAGAACTAGTACTCTATAAAAGGTTGCAACCGTCGGGGCAATATGACTAGGTCAGGATTGTCCGATTTAAAGAGACTAGTTGCTTGATGTCCGATATATGTTTCGTACGGGGCAGACACATTTCCAGCCCCAGGCCTAACATGTGATCGTCCGACACTGGATCGATGTACGCAATACTACGGTATACTACGCTTGATATAGATCTAATATTCCTATAAGAATATTTCTGGAGAATTGGGTAGGCATCGCGCTTTGCTAGAAGCCAACCTTGTCTTGTAAATCGGTAAAAACGTAGTACTAGGTACGTACGTGTTCGGATTATCCGACGACCGTATTTACTGCCAACATATCCGGAGATCTCTCGGGTCGCTTCCTGAAGATTCACCTATGATATTTGATTCGAACTTTATTAATCTTGGATTAATTACGGAGAAACTTTATCTTGGATAAAATGCCTTATTTTGAGAGAGAACGATTAATTTGGAATTAATCGGTAAAATAATATATTCGATATATTAAACGAAATTAGATTTCGACGCGGAATTAAAATCGGATTTTAATTCGGGCAAACGAATCAATTTAGAATTAATTCGTTAGCGACGTGAATAGTGATTTCGCTAGGCATAATTATTTAATTTACGTCGCGACGGAAATTCGTTAATTCGGAATTAGCGAAACCGAGCCCGAAAGTGTTTGCGGACACATTCGTATTTTGAAACGAGTGGGACCCGCAAGTCACATCGCGAAGTCACATCACTTGACATGACTAGTTGATGGATGTCACAAGTCACTTTATTAAAGTGACTAGATGTCACTATTCATGAGGAAGTTGGTGGAGCCATTTAATGCTTTTGGAGGGAAATTTGTGTTTGACTTTTTGGAAAAGCCATATACCAAATATTTGGTATTGATTATCATTATTATTCTTTGGAAAGAAAACCAAAAACCAAAAAACCTCTCTCCCTTCTCTCTCAAAACCGTAACTCTCACAAGGCAAAGGAAGAATTTTTCTTCAATTTTCTTCATTGCTAGCACATTAAGGATCAAAGGAGGTGATAGGGAAACCACCTTGGAGCTTGGAATACACAAAGCTTGGAGCTTTCATTCACTTTCTCCTTGGCCGAAATTCAAGGACTTGGAGCTTCAACCTTTGTTCATCTCTTCATCACAAAGCTTTGTAAGTATGATTCCGCCATGCTTCAAGTTTATTATATATATTCATTTGTTGTATTTCATATGCTTAATCTTTCCTTGGGACAAATAATAGAAACCAACAATGGTATCATGGAGCCATGGTTAAGCATGAAATACTTTAGGTTAAAATTTGGGTAAAATTGATTGAAGCATGTTCTTGTGAAATTTGATGAATGAGTATGCTTATATGTATGTAAAATGACATAATATGGAATCAATTTTATGAAAAATGCATTGGATGATTTTTCCCCCAAATTATGCCTTGGCCGAATGTGATCTACTTGGAGGGATTGGAATTTTTTGTGTACAAGATCATTGGATGACTTAAAACGTATACGGGACGTAGATTAGTGATTCAATCGGATTGAAAAACAAATCGACACAAAAAAATCCACCTTGGCCGAATGTAATGGACATGATAAAGGACTTGATTTTTTGTTCAAATAAATGTTGGACATGTGTTTTGAACAAGATGATGATTAATAAATTAAATTGGTGTTTTGGAAATATTTGGTTTAATGTATTAATCATGGATTTACACTTTAATTAATTGGATTTTAAATTTGGAATATTAAAATTTAATTAATGGGCTTAATTGTAAAATTGGGCTTGAATTATTATATTTGGGCATAATGGGCTTGGTTGGGCCAAGTAGATTTGGGCCAAAAGGATTGGATCCAATTTGGGCCTAAATCACTCCATTAAGTCCAAATATGGTAAAATGGGCTTTTATGTTTAATTGGGCCTTATGGGCTTGAAATTGATTTTATGGCATTTAAGGGTGATTCCTTATTTGGGTTTGGCAATTGGGTTTGACCCACATTGACCAAAGCCCAAGCCTTAATAAATCAATTGAAAGCCCATCGGACTTTAATTAAACAAACATTGGATGTTAGTTGGGCTTTGAGACCCAATTAGATTAGATTTAGAATCTAAGTCTTTAAAGCACATTAAAAGTGTAAACATTTAATTTGGAATTAAAATTAATTGAATTAGTATTGAATACGATTAAATTAGATTTAATAAGTAGTTCGATATAATTCGCGAATTCGTACCTTATGTACTTATTCTCAAACGAGTTGGACTCGCGCAAAATCAAAAACCGTTGTTTGAACATTGGATGATCACTTAAACAAAGACTAATTAATTGGATTAGATTGGTGTGTAAAAGCATGTCTTGTTTGAATATATATGTATGTGATGAATGAATAGTGTATATCGGATGGATATTAGAAGGGAAAGGGTAATTTAGAAATTATTGTAAATTTAGAATTTATAAATTGGACCTGCGTGTCCAGCCTTATCTCTTTATCTCTTTGTATTCTCTTCTCACCTAATTCCCCTCAATGTAAATGAGGTTTCTCTTATTGTATTATGTAATGGGGTAGAAGTAGAATAGTGCTAGCGGGGAGAGGAAAGGGAGTGATTTGTTCTAGGAACAAGTTGTTTATATATCCATCCGCATATCACTATTAATTTACTTTACGCGCTTTATGATGTTTTAGAAGCATGCTTAAGGGTGTATGTTGATGAGACCTAACAAAGATAATAAATTGGTTGCCAATTACGCAAAAATCCCTCAATCTATATTAAGCGATTATCCTTCCATTGAATGATTCTTGTTCAAGATCCAATTGGCATTGGTTTGTTGGCCAAAGTCAAGACCTTGTCAATTAGGATGTACTTGAATCATGAGAGTTTTGTTCCACATCGGTGTCTATGTCCAAGTTGTGATTTGTTGGCCAAAGTCAAGATCACTTCTTGTCCAAAGACATTGATTACGAAACTTTCCTTGTCAATGGGTCCCGCTTAACTGGAATCATTAGGTTTGTTGTGCCAAAGCCAAGGCCTAGATGATTCGGAGGATATGGTTAGAAAATGTATTGGATACATTGGCATATGCAATATGTTTAGGACTTGGATGTCCACCTAACCGGATCTAGGAATTGGATTGGATCCAATTGATCTGTGAGATCTACCTAGTTAAGTAGCATACAGCTTGTTGGCCAAAGTCAAGGTTGTGTGTTATTTAACGGGATCCTAGCCCACTAGGAAATAGGATTTCCCGAGTTCTCAACAGAGGGTTAGAGACTCGATGAAAATAGTGGGAGGCTAGTATGTGAATTTGCAATTTCGTTCAGATACTTTGCCTTACGCGTCTTTCAAAATTATTTCGTCTATTTTTAAATTAGTTGGACTAATACATTGTTATTTTTCTTGTAACAGTTTGACTGTACCCATTCTATCGTCAACTAGATAGTTAGACTATCGTAGTTGAGATGGCTAGCAAGGGAAATGTGCGTGACATCATCATGGGTGATAATGTCTTTAAAGGCACAAACTTCGCGACTGGAGAAATGAACCTCAAGATAGTACTTGGGGCTGAGAGGCTACTGTACACTATACAGACACCTCTCCCGCCTAGACCCACTGATCCACTTGAGCTGGAGTTATGGAAAACTCACAGCGAGGATTGTGACACAGCTCAGGCTGTTATGTTAGCTTCAATGACTCAACACTTTCGTCGCCAGAATAGGGACTTGGATCCTTATAACATGATGGCTAGACTGCAAGATCTCCACCGCACCAATAAGCGGATGGAGAGGTATGAGTTGGTGAAGAAACTCTTCCGCACCCGAATGACTGAAGGCACATCAGTTGAGGTCCACGGGACTCAAATGATTGCCGATATTGATGAGTTGGCAATATGGGAATAGTCTTGGAGGCTGAGCTGACTGTAGATTTGATCTTACAATCACTTCCCGATACTTGGAAACAAATCATAATCAACTATAAGTTGATGGATACCGATGACACTCTTGGAGAGAGCTGTTATCCATGCTGAAGGAGTCTGAAAAAGAACTCCTAAAAGGGGGCAAGCGCGAGGCGCACTATGCATCGACCTCTCAGGGGCCAAAGCTGGGCCCAAGGCAACTGGAGGGGTGAGGAAGAAGAAATATAAGAACAAGGGTAAAGGCAAGTTGACAAAGGCTTCTGGGAAGCCAAGGGACAAATCTCAAGATGTCTGCCTCAAATGCGGCAAAAAGGGTCACTGGAAACGTGACTGCCGAGTGGGCAAAGGACAGAGGGAGGATATCAAGGCAGGCAAGGCTCTAGCCTCTGGTACGTTTGTTATTGAAATAAATATGACTACTTCTAGTCTTAAAAATTGGATTTTTGATTCTGGTTGTGCTGCTCATATTTGTACTGATTTGCAGGATCTGCAGAATAGCAGGGTGCTGGCTTCAGGGGAGGTTGACCTACGAGTCGGAAACGGAACTCCAGTTGCTGTTTTGGCTGTAGGGACTTTTGTTTTGGAACTGCCCTCGGGGCATGTACTTAAACTTTTGAACTGTTATTATATACCTAGTTTAACTAGGAATATCATATCTGTATCTTTGTTAACCCAGCATGGGTACACTTTTGTATTTAGAAACACTGGGTGTTATTTATATAAAAATGATGCAGAAATTTGCACTGCTGTTGCAAATAATGGTCTTTATATTTTGAATATAAATGAATCTCCTAAACATAAAATGACAAACAAAAGGCTCAAAGAGTAATCTAAAAGATGAAGCTTACATGTGGCATTGTCGTCTAGGACACATCAACAAGACTCGCATATCCACACTTTCGAAGAGTGGGTACTTGGACGATTTGATTAATTCATATGATGTCTGCGAATCTTGTCTTTTAGGCAAAATGCCTAAATCACCTTTTAGCGGTAAAGGTGAACGTGCCACAGAACTGTTAGCCCTCGTTCATAGTGACGTATGTGGGCCCATGTCTAGCCAGGCTAGAGGTGGATATCTTTACTTCGTAACCTTTACGGATGATGCATCTCGTTATGGTTATGTGTATCTAATGAGACACAAGTCGGAAACTTTTGAGAAATTCAAAGAGTTTCGACACGAAGTAGAAAAACAAACAGGCAAGAGTATTAAGGCATTGCGGTCAGACCGTGGTGGCGAATACTTAAGTTATGAGTTTCAAGATTACTTGAAAGAATATGGTATTCTTTCACAGTGGACTCCTCCTGGAACACCGCAATTAAACGGTGTGTCTGAACGGAGAAACCGTACCTTGTTAGACATGGTAAGGTCGATGATGAGTCGCACTGAGCTACCAATATCCTTCTGGGGATACGCATTAGACAGTGCAGTACTTATTTTGAATAAGGTTCCGTCAAAGTCTGTTGAACAGACTCCATACGAGATATGGACAGGAAGGAAACCGGGTTTCTCTTTCCTGAAGATTTGGGGATGCTGGGCATATGTTAAACGTTTGGAAGGAACCAAACTAGAACCCAAATCAGATAAATGCCTTTTCGTGGGATATCCTAGGGAAACCAAAGGATATTACTTCTATCACCCACAAGAGAACAAAGTATTTGTTGCTCTACATGCATTTTTCCTTGAGAAGGAATTTCTAGATGCAGTGGTAAGTGGGAGGAAAGTGGAGCTCGATGAAAATCGTAGTGATACTGTTCCTGGCAATGAATCAACGACGGAACATGAACAGACCATCCGGGATGAGTCTGTACCACAATCTTCATATACACAAGGACCGCGTAGGTCGGAGAGAGTCAGGACAATACCTGAGAGGTATGGGTACCTGATCTCGCCTCATGTAGATATTAATCTTATTGAGGATAATGAACCGACTACGTATGAGGAAGCAATACAGGATATTGATTCCGCTTTATGGCAAGAAGCCATGAAGTCCGAGATGGATTCCATGTATGCCAACCAAGTTTGGACACTGGTTGATGCACCAGAAGGCGTAAAGCCTATTGGATGCAGATGGATCTTCAAGAAGAAGACCGACATGGATGGCAACGTGCAAACATACAAAGCTAGGCTTGTAGCAAAGGGGTATCGTCAACAATATGGTGTTGATTATGACGAAACTTTCTCACCCGTTGCCATGATTAAATCCATTCGGATAATGCTTGCAATAGCTGCATATTTCGATTACGAGATATGGCAGATGGACGTTAAAACCGCTTTCCTTAACGGAAACCTTTTGGAGGATGTTTATATGCAACAGCCTGACGGTTTTATCGTACCTAGACTTGCAAACAAGGTTTGTAAGTTAAATCGATCCATTTATGGATTGAAGCAAGCATCACGGTCATGGAATCAGCGTTTTGATGAGATCATAAAAGAATATGATTTCGTGCAAAACGAAGATGACCATTGTGTATACAAGAAGACTAGTGGGAGAGCACTGACTTTTATTGTCCTTTATGTCGACGATGTATTGCTTATAGGCAATGACATTCCCATGCTAACGTCGGTGAAAGCTTGGCTTTCATTAAAATTCTCCATGAAAGATCTGGGAGAAGCAGCCTTTATTCTGGGAATAAAGATCTACCGGGATAGATCTAGAAAGCTGCTTGGACTCTCCCAGAGTACATATATTGACAAAGTGTTGAAGCGATTCAGCATGGATCAATCCAAGAAGGGATTGATGCCAATGTTACGTGGTATCTCTCTGTCTAAGGACATGTGTCCTAAGACTCAAGAAGAGAGAGATAACATGAGTCGGATACCGTTCGCCTCGGCAGTCGGATCGATCATGTATGCCATGATATGTACGCGACCTGATGTGTCATATGCTTTGAGCATGTGCAGTCGCTATCAGGCCGATCCAGGTGAAGGTCACTGGATGGCAGTTAAGAATATCCTTAAGTATCTTAGACGAACTAAGGATGCTTTCTTAATTTACGGAGAAGGAGAACTTGCGGTATCTGGGTATGCTGATGCAAGTTTCCAAACCGACAAGGACGACTTCAAGTCGCAATCTGGGTACATTTTTTGTTTGAATAACGGAGCAGTGAGCTGGAAATCTTCCAAGCAAGATACTGTTGCCGATTCAACAACAGAAGCGGAGTACATCGCTGCGTCGGAAGCAGCAAAGGAGGCAGTTTGGATCCGAAAATTCCTAATCGGATTAGGAGTAGTTCCGTTAGCTGCTGAGCCCGTTCCATTGTATTGTGACAATAACGGGGCTATAGCACAAGCTAAGGAACCAAGGTCTCATCAACGATCCAAGCATGTTCTTCGGCGTTACCATCTGATTCGGGAGATTATACATCGTGGCGATGTAAAGGTCGAGAAGGTCGCATCAGATAACAACATTGCAGATCCGCTGACGAAGGCTGTTTATACGCATGTGTTTGAGCGACACATACATAGTTCAGGTATTAGATGCTTGAGTGACTGGCTATAGGCCAAGTGGGAGATTGTTAGACATTATGACCCATAGCGTCACTGTTTTGTAAATGATATTGTATTATTGTACAAAATTAACTATGTGATAATGAAATTGCCTTTTGCCGTTTTGTAATTTATTTACTTTGATATATAAATGGCGAAAGTCCATATGATTAGTTCCGTATTGAGATGATATGAGACAGTATCAATACATAAAGGTTTAATCATTAAATATCCCTAGTCGGAGTATTATCGAGATGGACATCGATAATGCGGAATAGACTAGTATTGCACTTGTGCACGTTGTGAGGGCACAACAGCATAGTTCTCATATATTTAAGTATTGGATACTTATGCAAGTGCGATAGGAGGTTGTGTTTTACCGATGGTACGGAAAACAGCTTCGCTCTGGATAGACCCCGCGGAATCCCATTGGTAGTATGTCTGCGTGTCTATGGGAGGCCGCATCAGGGTAGGTGTATATGGTCTTAACCTGAGACTTGCATCGCTAGTACTTGCGACAATCGGTAAACTTTGGTTTTGGTGGTTGGGGGCTTTAACCAGTTCTGTGTTCACCACTTCTGGGTTTATCAGGAATCGTAGTGTACTGGGTGTGATGTCAAGATGGAAGTGTCACTTCAGACATATGGAGTTGATGATCGCGCAGGATACAGAACTAGTACTCTATAAAAGGTTGCAACCGTCGGGGCAATATGACTAGGTCAGGATTGTCCGATTTAAAGAGACTAGTTGCTTGATGTCCGATATATGTTTCGTACGGGGCAGACACATTTCCAGCCCCAGGCCTAACATGTGATCGTCCGACACTGGATCGATGTACGCAATACTACGGTATACTACGCTTGATATAGATCTAATATTCCTATAAGAATATTTCTGGAGAATTGGGTAGGCATCGCGCTTTGCTAGAAGCCAACCTTGTCTTGTAAATCGGTAAAAACGTAGTACTAGGTACGTACGTGTTCGGATTATCCGACGACCGTATTTACTGCCAACATATCCGGAGATCTCTCGGGTCGCTTCCTGAAGATTCACCTATGATATTTGATTCGAACTTTATTAATCTTGGATTAATTACGGAGAAACTTTATCTTGGATAAAATGCCTTATTTTGAGAGAGAACGATTAATTTGGAATTAATCGGTAAAATAATATATTCGATATATTAAACGAAATTAGATTTCGACGCGGAATTAAAATCGGATTTTAATTCGGGCAAACGAATCAATTTAGAATTAATTCGTTAGCGACGTGAATAGTGATTTCGCTAGGCGTAATTATTTAATTTACGTCGCGACGGAAATTCGTTAATTCGAATTAGCGAAACCGAGCCCGAAAGTGTTTGCGGACACATTCGTATTTTGAAACGAGTGGGACCCGCAAGTCACATCGCGAAGTCACATCACTTGACATGACTAGTTGATGGATGTCACAAGTCACTTTATTAAAGTGACTAGATGTCACTATTCATGATGGAATTGGTGGAGCCAATTAATGGCTTTTGGAGGGAAATTTGTGTTTGACTTTTTGGAAAAGCCATATACCAAATATTTGGTATTTGATATCATTATTATTCTTTGAGAAAGAATTACCAAAAACCAAAAAAATCCTCTCCTCCCTCTCTCTCAAAACCGTAACTCTCACAAGGCAAAAGGAAGAATTTTTCTTCAATTTTTCTTCATTGCTAGCACATTAAGGATCAAAGGAGGTGATAGGGAAACCACCTTGGAGCTTGGAATACACAAAGCTTGGAGCTTCCTTCCATTTCTCCCTTGGCCGAAACTTCACCACCTTGGAGCTTCAACCTTTTTTCATCTCCTTCATCACAAAGCTTTGTAAGTATGATTCCGCCATGCTTCAAGTTTATTATATATATTCACTTTGTTGTATTTCACATGCTTAATCTTTCCTTGGGACATATTATAGAAACCAACATAGCTCAGCTGCTAACAGAAATATATCTAATCTAATTAGATTTATTATTGACCCAGATTGCTTCAATTTCTGCCTCAGCTGCTGTAATTAATCCGCATTTGTTGTTTATTCGGTAATAGTATCTTGCTTGGAAGATTTCCAGCTCACTGTACCGTAATTCAAACTGTATAGTATCGTTTACGACTTTCAGTCGTTTTATCAGTTTGGAAACTTGCAGCAGTGATCCCAGTCACTTCAAGTTCTCCTTCTCCACAGATTAAGACAGCATCCTTAGATCTCTAAGATTCTAACGGATGTTCTTAACATCAATCCAGTGACCATTACCTGGATTGGCCTGATTGTGAATCCATATGCTCAAAGCGTATGAGACATCAGGTCATGTACATTTTTCAATGTACAAGTTCTCGCAGAGTTTTAACAACTTATCTATCTCAGTAGATCTTTATTCCTAGAGTAAAGGTTGTTACTCCCAAGAATTCTACGGAGAATTTTCTCGAAAGCCAAGCTTTCGCCGATTGTTTTATATGGGAATTTCATTTCCAATAAATGAATATGTTATCATTATTTTATATAGGACATTCATTGTCAGTGCACTCCCACTAACCTCCTTATATACACAATGATCATTTTCATTTTTGAATTAAATCATAGACCATTATGATTACATCAAAACGATGATTCCAAAAACCTAATGCTTGCTTCAATCCAAACATGGATCGAATAACCTACAAACCTTGTTTACTGGTTTTAGTACGACAAAATCGTCAGGATGTTATAAACATCCTCCAAAGGGTTTCCGTTTAAGGAAAGCGATTTTGATCTTTAACTGACACATTTCATAAATGAAACGTGCAGCTTCAGTAAGCATTATCCAAATGGATTTGCCGTGGCAACAAGTAAAAGGTTGAACCGTAATTAACACAATGTTGATAACGATACCTTTCCGCTACAAGCCTAGCTGTGTACGTTGGTATGTTGCCATCCATGTATGTCTTCCTTGAAGACTTATACAGTACCTATAGGCACAATGCCTTATGGTACATCAACTAGTGTCCAAACATAGTTGTTATATATGGAATCCATTTTGGAATCATGGCACTCTGCCATAACGGAAGTCGATACCTTGTATCACTCCTTCATACGTAGTCGGTTGGTATACCTCAACAAGATTGACATCTTTATGAGGTGAGATCAGAAACCCATACCCCAGGTTGTTTTCTGATTCTCTCCGATCCACGCATTTCTCGTGTATACGAAGATTAATTGTATAGTTTCACCCTTGATGAACTATTTATGTTCCATTAAGGACTTCATGCCAGAAACAGTATTACTCCGATTTTCATCGAGTTATACCATCCTCCCACTTACCACTGCATATCGGTAATCCTCTAAGGAAGACCGCATGGCGAGCAACAATTATAATTGTTCTCTAGTGAGTTGTATAAGTACTATACTTATGGTTTTCCCTAGGATAACCTACATTTGGCACTTATCCGATTTGGGTTCTAGTTTGGTATCATCCAAACGTAAGCCTAGCATACCCAAATCTACAGGAGTGTGAAACCCAGTTTCTTTCCCGTTCATATCTAATTATGAAATCTGTCAAACAGATTTTAATGGAACCTTATTCTAAATAAGTTCTGCACTGTTTATGCTTATCTTTGAAGGAAAAGGTAGCTCAGAGTGATTCATGATTAACCTTATCATGTCCAATAAAATTCGGTTTCTCCGTACGGACACACCGTCAAACTGACGTGTTCCAGGAGGAGTCCTCATTTGAAAGAATACTATACTCTTTCAAGTATATTTGAAACTTATTACTTAAGTATTTTTTTCCATTTACGGTCTTACCGTGACGGTTTAATACTTTTGCCGATCTATTTGTCTATTTCGTGTCGAAACTCTAAAAGTTTCCGATTTGTGTTCTTTAAAAGAAACACATAACCATAACGTGATGCCACATCCATTAAGGTCACGAAACATTCATATCCACATCTAGCCTAGTTAGATATGGGCTCACTTACTTCATTATGAATAGGGCTATCAGATCGGTGGCACTTGCACTTTTACCAAGTAAATAGTGTTTTAGGTACATTACCTAATAAACTAGATCGTAGACATTATTTGATCAGTCAAATCAGTCCTAGTACCCACTCTTCAAAAGTGTGGATATACGACTCTTGTTAAATTGTGTCCCAGACAACAATGCCACAATTAGTTTCATCTGATCAGATCAGTATGAGCTATTGTTTGTCATATTATATGTTCGAGATTTTATTATATTCAAAATATAAATACTGTTATTCACATCTAATGTGTTTATCTCAATATCATCTTTATATAATGAAACACTTTAGTGTTCTAGAATATAAAGGTTTATCCACAATGGATTAAACACTTTAGTAACTAGTTACACTAGAAACATTATAACAGTTTCCTAATTTAAGTACATGCCCGAATGTAGTTCTTAAATTTAGGTATCTATGGTCGAAACAACGACTTTCGTCCCGTTTCAATTCACAGATTAACCTCAGCTTGAAGTTAGTATCCTTCTCACAGCAGATTCTGAACATCATTGCATATATTTTATGTACCATACTAAGTATTTTAAAATCCAATTTTAATACTAGTACTGGACATAATTTTGACAAACATCCTTAAAGTCAGAGCCTTGCCCTTTCTTTAATTCCTTCGTGTCTGCCATATCCAAACGACAGCCACTTCGGGATATGTCCTTTATCTTCCCAGAAGATAATAACGATATTGCCTTTACCCTTTCTCAATATTTCAGAAGTCTTTGGCCAAGCCTTGGATTTCTAGAATATTGACGTAAAGTGCGCCTTGCGCTACTTATCCAATTGCAAAGTTTGACTTTATCTCCTTGAGATTAGCCATTAATTCTCCAAGAATTATTAATTACAAATATAATACTTCTTAAATCTAAACATAGATTTATAACAAGTATATTGAATTAAGCACTATAAGTCATCATCACATAATACTTCCAAAGATTATGTTCCACTAATTTGCTCAATTCCGGGTTTAGGCATAATAGGTTATTTTATCAAATAAAGCAATTTACTATGTATTTCCAGGACCATCCTCAAATTTCATTCCCAATTTGAAAATTTAAACCATTTAAATATTGTAATCCAAGATTATATTTAAATGTCCAATCTTTCAATGTTTCTTGATTTTAATAGTCCAACTATTTAATCAAATATTTTAGGTACTATTTATCATAATGATTACAATAATCCAATTATTTAATCAACTATAATATTAATTCAATTATATTGATTACTATAATCCAATTATAAAATCAACTATTTATTGAATTTATTTGAATATAGTCTAACTATATTAATTAAAACAACATTAAATATTAGTCCAACTAATACTTTTAATTATTTGACGAGTGATATTTGTTTGAGCGCGTATGGCGAGTAATTGAACGAATATTGCAAATTCAATTCTTGCCTCCCACTATTTTTTGGCGAGCCTCTAACCCTCTGTCGAGTGCTCGGGAAACCGTGTTTCTTAGTGGGCTAGGATCCCGTTAAATGTCACACAATCTTGACTTTGGCCAACAAATTGTATGATAATTAACTAGGTAGATCTCTAAGATCAATTGGATCCAATCCAATTCCTAGGTCCGGTAGGTGGACATCCAAGTCCGAAACATATATCGTATATATGCTTATATCCAATACGTAGCCTAACCCTTTTCCTCTGAATCAACTAGGCCTTGGCTTTGGCACAACAAACCTAATGATCCCAGTCAAGCGTGACCCATTGACCATGGAAAGCTTCGTAATCAATGTCAAGTGACAAGAAGCGGTCTTGACTTTGGCCACAACCACACTTGGACAAGACACACCGATATGGAACAAAGCTCTCGTGATTCAAACACATCTTTGACGGACAAAGGGCTTGACTTTGGCCAACAACCCAATGCCAATCTCGGATCTTGAGTAGGAATCACTCAATGGAAGGAAAAGGCATGATATTGAGCGATGGTTTTTCGCGTGCAAATTGGCTACCAATTTATTATCTTTGTTAAGGTCTCATCATCATACACCCTTAAACATGCATTCTAAATACATAATAAAGCGCATATGAAAATAAATAATAATGATATGCGGATGGATACTTAACACATTGATCCTAGATCAAATCTCTACCTTTCTCTCTCAAGCTAGCACTTTATTACTTCTACCCGTTACACTACACTTCTAAAGAAACCTCATTTACATTGAGGGGAATAGGTGAGAAGAGAATACAAAGAGAATAGAGGTGATAAGGCTGGACACGCAGGTCCAATTTAATAAATCAAATTTATTACAACAATTTCCAAAATTGCCCCCACCCAACTAATATCCATCCGATATACATTATTCATTCATCACAACCATGTATTCACACAAAGCATGTTATCAATCAATCTAATCAAATTAATTAATCTGATAATTAGTGATCACCCAATGTTCAAACAACGATTTGATTTTGTGCGAGTCAAACTCGTTTTGCGAATAAGCACTCAAAGTACGAATTCTCGAATTAAATTAAACTACGTCATTAAATCCAATTTAATATGCATTCAATTCTAATTCGTTATTTAATTCCAAATTAATATCACACTTTAATAATAAACCTTTTACGACTTAAATTCCAAATTTAATTGTAACGCGTCTCAAAGACCGATTAACGTCCAACGTCAATTCAATTAAAGTCTAATGGGCTTTTAATTGATTTCTTAAGGCGTGGACTTTTAGTCAACTCGGGTCAAACCGAATAACCAAAATCCAATCCGAGATTTACCCCATAAGCCCATAAATCAATCTTGGCCCATTAGGCCCAATTAAACTCTAAAGGTTCATTAAGTCGCAATTGGGCTTAACGGAAGTGGTTTTGGGCCCAATTGGATCCAATCCAACTTGCCTAAACCAACTTTGTACAACAAAGCCCAATAAGCCCATTTACAACTTCAAAAGCCCAAATCCAATTTAAGGCCCAATTAATTAAATTCATAAAATTCAATTTCATAATATAACTAACTTAAAGTGCATATCATGATTAATCACCTAAATCGATATTTCCGAAACATCAAATTAGTCCAATTAATCATTTTTAACATCATCATCACATGTCCAACATGTTTTGAAAAAATCAAACCCATATACATGCTCATTAAGTCTCGGCCAAGGGAGTGATTTCATGTCCAATTCGGTTTCAATCCAATTAATCCGCAATCGACATTAAATCATCATCCCGAATGATTTCATACACATCTAATGTTCAAAAATCAAAAAAATCCAAGACTACATTAGGGCATATCCAATTCGGCCAAGGTAAGAATTTGGAGATTTTTGTTCAATTCAAAATTAAATCCAATTCAATCTCAAATTAACATCATCCACATCATTACAACTCATCCAATGAATCAAAATGAAAAAACTCCAAGAATTCCAAAACCCTAAACTTTCGGCCAACACATAAAATATTGGGGAAAATTATTCCAAATCAATTTTCAACAAATTGGTCCAACCAATATGTAATTAAACATGTTATAAGCATACTCAAACAATCAATTCATTCAAATCATGCTCAAAACAAATTTACCCAAATTTTAAGCCCTAAAATTTCATGCTTGCATCTAGGCTCTGATGCCATTGTTGGTGTTTATCTAGGTCCCAAGATCATTAAACAAGCATGATAAAGTGTGAAATACATATCAAAGGAGTTGCGGAATACTCACATCGATCAGTTGAGACGAAACGACGAACAAAACTTCAAGTTTTGGCCTCCAAAGCTCACGCCCAACACTGCAGTCCACTGCTCACAGTTTCAGTTTTGGATCATCATTTTGAGCTTCGAATCTTCGTCGAACGATTCTCGGCTAAAGGGTAAGTGTCCCTAACACCTTCATATGTCTCTCGGGAGTGCTAGCTCGCTTGGATTTTGCCACAAAACCCATGAATTTTGCTTCCAAAATTCGGCCAACCCATGGTAGTTCACTGCCATGGGCGTGAGAGTGAGAGAGGGAAATGGAGAGGAAGAATTGTGTATTGGTTAGTCAAACCATTTTCCAAAAAGGCTTTATATATTTACCATAAATATATTAAACATTTACCAAATAAATCATTTAAAAAATAAATGGTAAATGCTTCCACCAACTAACACTATTCCAACAACACACATCAACTATTCATTTCACTTTATTAAAGTGACATGTTGTCTTTCAATCAATCAATCACTCACATCAATCAATCAAATGTCACATCACTCAAATTGACGTTTGATTTGACGCTTGATGTGACAAATGACTTGACATTTGATGTGACTTGCGTGCCGCACTCGAATTCGAAATACGAATGCGCTCGCAATCACACTCGGGCTCGGGTTCGTTAATTCCAAATTAACGATTTATCCGTTGCGTCGTAATTAAATGATTACCCCTAGTGAATTCACTATTCACATCGCTAACGAATTAATTCCAAATTAATTCATTCGCCCGAATTAAAATCCAATTTCAATTCCGTGTCGAAATCCAATTTCGTTTAATATATCAAATATATTAATTTACCGATTAATTCCAAATTAATCGTTATCTCTCTTTTATTGATATTTTATCCTAGATAAAATATCTCCCAAATTAATCCTAGATTAATTTTCTCTCTCATCGAATTAATCCCAGATTAATTAAAGTACGAGTCATACTTCATCGGTGTATCATTGGGACGCGACCCAAGAGATCCCCGGATATGTTGGTAGTAAATCGGTCGTCGGACTATCCGAACACGTACGTACCAAGTACTACGTTTTACCGATTTACAAGACAAGGTTGGCTTCTAGCAAAGCGCCATGCCTACCCAATTCTCCGGAAATATTCTTACAGGAATATGTGATCTATATCAAGCGTAGTATACCGTAGTATTGCGTATTTCGATCCAGTATCGGACTGTCACATGCTAGGCCTGGGGCTAGAGTTGTGTCTGCCCCGTACGAAGCACTTATCGGATGTCTGGTAACTAGTCTCTATAATCGGATATACATGACCTAGTCATAATATCCCGATGGCCGCGCAGCACTTAAGAGTACTAATACCGTATCCTATGTGACATCATCTCCACTATGACTGGAGTGATACTTCCGTCTTGACATCACACCCAATACTCTACGATTCTCAATATACCTAGTATCGGCGTACACAGAACCGGTTAAAGCCCTAGACGACCTCAACCAAAGTACATTGATTGTCGTAAGCATTAGCGGTGCAAGTCTCAGGTTAAGACCAAATACACCTACCCTGATGTCGGACTCCCATAGACACATAGTCAAACTATCAATGGGATTCCGAGGGGGTCTATCCAGAGCGAAGCTGTTTCCCGTACCGTCGGTGAAACACGACCTCCTACCACACTTGCATAAGTATCCAATACTTAAGTATATGAGAACTACGCCGTTGTGCCCTCACAACGCGCACAAGTACGATACTAGTCTTTTACGTATTTATCGATGTCCAATCTCGATAATACTCTGACTAGGGATATTTAATGATTTATCCTTCATTGATTGATACTGTCTCATATCATTCTCAATCAAGGAACAAATCATAAGGACCTCTCATCATTTATATATCTTGGTGATCTAATCACAAATGATAAGAGTTCAATTTCCTATGTCACATAGTTAATTTGTACAACAACACAATGATCTGTACAAATAGTGATGCCATGGGTCATAATTGTCCAACACCGGTCTCAATGGGTTTACTTACTGACCAAGTATTAGTAAATCTTGACCAGGAACAGTTAAAGAATGACACTGTTATGATACCGCTCAATGTCAGTTGCGACACTTTTGTAACTGTATCATAACCAATCACTATATGTTCATTTACGTCTTTACCATATAATAAAAAGAATTTATATTAAAGAAACTGTCTATTTTATTCATTAATAAAATATATACAAAAGTATTTATAGGGAAATACATAAGAAATTGTGCTCAGAGCACCAACCTTAACATTAACTTAGTCGCCCAATATCGTCATTAGTGAGAGGGTGTACATACGAAGCTCATTAGTGTACATTGACAAGTATACACCTAGAACACGTCTTAATCTAATATCGTCATTAATGTGATGATAAGAAACGATTCAGAACCAAACTAGGAGTCACTTGAAGTGATTGATCTTGGAGGTCTACCTAATGAGTTTACAAAAGCCAATATCGTCATTAGGCTAGAGTAAATGGCATGGGATCTACTTCTTGCTATGAAACTTTGATTCTATTTTCCCGTTAAGGAAAATTACGGAATTACGTAAAATAGTGAGAGGGCACTAATAGATTTAAAATTCCATAATCAATTAGTGTTATCGCTTTTGAAATGAAAACTGTTCTGCTACTACTCAAAAATGTTGTCTTGTAGATGGTTGCCACTAATCCATTGATGAAACTTTTGGATTCCAATAATTTAAAAGGAGCCGAGAACTATTTTGAATGGAAAATGAACATGCGCCTTGTCTTGGTGTATGAAAAGTTGACTTATGTCACGATCAATCCACTGCTTGTTGATATCGATCCTGACTCCACTCCAGAAGAGAGAGAAACTTTTGATAGATAGAAGGATGATAACCTGAAGGTGAAGCCTATATCTTGGGATCGATGGTTCCAAATTTACTGAGATAGTACATTGAAGTACCGGATGATTGGAGCATCATATGAACACTCAAGGATCTGTTCGAGGAAAATCAAGAGATTGAACTTTATCGAAGGTCTAAGGAATTGTTTCGCACTGAACTCAAGAAGTGATGAGCTATCAGCACTCATGTTTTGAACATGATCGACCAGATACGATAACTAGAATGACAGGGAATTATATTTGATGAACGGTTGGGCCGTAATTTGATTATGTATTCTTTGCCTGATTTTTATGCCGGTTTTGTATTAAATTTCTATATGTGTTAGACGTAAGCCACATATGAAGAACTTCATAACATGCTACGCACGACGGAGCAAGATTTGAAGAAAGGAAACGCCACACTCTATCTCCATGGTGGAGCTGGCTCTTCAAAGACTTCTGGAAAGTCAAAGAAAATAAAGATGGGGAAGCAGAAGATATAAAAGAAAAAATTCAAGAATCGCAAATGCACAAAAACAAAACTAGCTCGTGATCAATGTCCACAATGCAAGAAGTCTGGACACTAGCATCTCATTAGCCTTAGATGCAAATAGTGGATGAGTATTAGACACTAGCAGTCATACTCATATTTGCAATTCCGTGTAGGAAATGAGGGTTAAGAGAAGGCTAAATAAAGGGGAGATCCAGCTTAAAGTTGGCAATGGTGAGACATTGGATGTCAAGGCTATAGGAAATGTTGTTCTAGATCTCCCAAATGGATGTAAATTAGATTTGCATGACTGTTATTATGTTCCCTCAATTATCAGACAAATAATATCACTACCATTATTAGATAAAGAGGGATATTAAATAAACATTAAGGATGAAACTTTATGTTTGTATAATAATTTTTTTTTATTGAAATGTGAATGTTCTTTATCAAATGGTCATTATGTTTTGGAAACATGTAGAGATGTCTTTAATATAGAAAAAATACAAGTAAGAAGTCTGAACTAAATAATACTGAATTATGGCATTTGAGATCGCGCCATATAGGTGTTAGACGTCTATCCAAATTGGTAAAGGATGGTTTGATTGAAATCTTTCCTTAGATCCTTATCCGATTTATGAGTCATGTATCCAAAGAAAGATAACAAATGCACTATTTCAAGGTGTTGGACACCGTGATGGAGATTTACTGGAACTAATACACAGCGATGTGTATGGTCCGTTAAATCATGCTGCTCATGATGGATCAACATACTTTGTGAATTTCACAGATAACAAGTCTAGATATGGATATGTCTATCTGATGAAACATAAGTCGGAAACATTTGAAAAGTTCAAAATATTCCGAAACGAAGTAGAAAAAACCAGTAAATTTATCAAATGCCTTAGATCAGATCGATGCGGTGAATACATGAGTGAAGAATTCAGAAATTATTTAAGGGAGAATGGAATTCTCACCCAATATAGCCCACCAGGAACACCTCAACATAATGGATTGTCTGAGCGTAGAAATCATACTTTATTGGATATGGTGCGAATAATGATGAGCTATACAGATCTTTTGTATTACCTTTGGGGTTACACTTTACAAACTACTGCCTATATACTTAATAAGGTTCCATCGAAAGCTGTTTCTACGCACCCTATCAGATATGGTTCGGCAGAAATCCAAGTCTTAAGCATTTAAAGATTTGGGATTGTCCTACGTACGTTGGAATTATGCAGCGAGATAAACTAGCACCTAGAGGGTATAAATATAGGTTCGTTGGATATCCTAATAATTCCATGGATATCAATTCTACGATTCCGAGCAACGAAATGTATTTGTTGTCCGCTTTGCAACTTTTCTTGAAAATCAATTTTTGAGAGAAAGTGGGAATTGTAGAGAGATAACTTGATGAGTTTGATCCCAACATTAAGGAACCTGAGATGGAACCAGAGATCTAACTAGGTGAAAGATCTACAATACAGGTTCTAAGTAAGTCGAATATAATATCAAGGCCTCATGAGAGATTATGTTTAACATCCGACTACATATAAAGAAGAGATATTAGATATCGATTTGTGAAAATGGAAGGAAGCCATTAAATCTGAAATGGATTCAATGCATGCCAATCAAGTCTGAGACTTAATTAAACTTCCTGAATGAGTTAAACCCATTGGCTGTAAATGGGTTTACAAAAGAAAGCGAGGGCCCGATGGAAAGGTGGAAACCTTTAAGGCCTGACTGGTAGCGAAAGGTTACATTCAACGTCCTGGGATTGACTATAAGGAAATTTTTTCACCTGTAGCCATGGTAAAATCCATTAGGATTCTTTTAGCCATTGCTGTATATCATAACCATAAGATATGGCAGATGGATATGAAAACCGCTTTCCTAAATGGACTCCTCGTGGAGGATATCTATATGGAACAACCAGAGAGTTTCGTATCTAGTGAGACTTCAAACTTGGTTTGTAAGCTCCAAAGGTCTATTTATGCACTTAAACAGACATCCCGAAGTTGGAATCGTCATTTTGATGAGATAATTAGATTATCTAGATTCATCAAAAATGAGGAAGAACTATGTGTTTATAAGAAAGTTGGTGAAAACATGATAGTTTTCCTAGTCTTGTATGTAGATGACATCTTTATCATAAGAAATTATATAGAGATGATGCAAAGTGTGAAAGTCTACCTTTTCAAGAACTTCTCCATGAAAGATATGGCTGAAGCTTCCTATATACTAGGTATAAGGCTCTACAGAGATAGAGTTAGGAAGCTTATAGGGTTGTCACAATCTACGTACATAGATAAGATGTTAGAAAGGTACAGTTTTACAAACTGCAAGGCAGCAAATGTACATTTTCGATAAGACATATTTCTTTTGAAGAAAATGACACCTCAAATTGAGGAAGAGAGAGTTAGGATGTCTAACTTGCAATATGCTTCTTGTATTGGAATGATAATGTATGCTATGTTATGTACTATACCTGACATCAGTTTCGATGTCAGTGTGACTAGCCGATATCAATCTGATCCAGGTAATGATCATTGGACAGCCATGAAACATATCCTAAAATATCTTAAAGATACCAGGGATAAGTTTCTAATATATGGAGAAAATGAGCTACAAGTTAAGGGTTATACAGACTCCGACTTCCAGGGAGTTCCAGATGATAGAAAATCTACACCAGGATACATATTTACCCATAAAATGTTGGACAATTATGACCCATAGCATCACTATTTTTAAAGAACATTGTGTTTTTATACAAATTAACTATATGACAAAAGAAAATTGCTATTTTATCATTATTGTAATTATATTACTTGGATATATATTAATGATAAAAGTCCATGTGGTTAAATTGGATTAATAAGATATGAGACAGTATTAATCCATGAACGGTTTAATCATTAAATATTCATAGTCGAAGTATTATCTAGACTGGAGATTATTAATACGAAATAGACTAGTATTACACTTGTGCGCGTTATGGAAGCTTAACAGCATAGTTCTCATATATTTAGGTATTGAATACTTATGCAAGTGTAATAAGAGGCTCCATTAGCTGTTGGATCGGGAACAGTTCTCTCTGAATAGACCCACTTGGAATCCGATTGGTAGTATGACTATGTGTCTATGGGAATCCGAATCGGGGTAGGTGTATGTGATCATTAACCTGAGACTTAAGTCGCTATTACTTGAGACAATCAATTTACTTTGGCATTGGTCGTTTGGAGCTTTAACAGGTTCTGTGTACGCCTGTATTGGTTTACTGAGAATCATAGTGTATTGGATGTGCTGTCAAGATGAGAGTATCACTAAAGTCATATGGAGATGATGGTCACACAGGATACGGTACTAGTACTCTAAAAGTTACAGCTATCGAGATAGTATGACTAGGTCATGACTTCACGATTACAGAGATTAGTTACTTGGGATCCGATATTTACTTTGTACGGGGTAGACACAGAGCCAGCCCTAGGCCTAGCATGTGATGATATTGGATCGTATTACGTATGACATAATATTAGTATTACTACACCTGATATATATGATATTCCTCGGTGAATATTTTTGGAGAATTGGGTTGGCACGGTGCTTTACTATAAGCCAACCATGTCTTGTAAATCGTTGAGAACATGGTATGGGGCACACACGTGTTTTGATAGTCCGATAATCATATTTACTGCCAACATATCCAGGAATCTCTTGGGTCGCTTCCCAAAGATTCACCAATGACATCTGACTCATATAGAATTAATCTGGGATTAATTATGAAAGAGAAAATTAATTTGGGATTAATTGCGGCAAGAATTAATCTGGGATTAACTTAGTATAGAGAGAGAACACGATTAATTTAGAATTAATCGATAAAATAAATTTAATAGTTAAATTGGATTTTTCTATTTAATTTATTTATTTGGAGCTAAAATAATATATCAGATATATTTATTGAAATTGGATTTCAATACGAAATTAAAATTAGATTTTAATTCAGGCGAACGAATTAATTTAAAATTAATTCGAAAGCGACTGTCGTAATAATTTTACGAGGCATAGTTATTTAATTAGATTGGATTTAATTATGGTGCGAAGGCAAATTCATTTAATTGGAATTAAACGAACCCGATAAAATTACCTGTGACTTTGCGTGTGTCTTTTTGTATTTTGGGAACACAAAATATCTTTGACTTTGGTGGGCCCAAGTCAAGTTGTGTGTTGTGTAAGCCAACTCAAATTTTGAATTTAAATGTGGTGGGACCACATGACTTACATCCAACGTCTAAGATTGATGGAAGTAGTTGGCTTTATTAATTATAGTAATTAAACACACAACAACCAAGTTTTGGAAACAACACACCAACTCTCTTCTTCTCCCTCACATAGCCGATTCTTTCTCTCTTTGGTAAGGAAATTTTTGCTTCAAAAATTTCAACAAAGCTAGAACTTGGAGGATTCAAATAAGGTAATAGGGAAACTCACCCAAGGAACAAAACAACATAACAACAAGCTTGGAGCTTCATCTAAAGAAAAAATTAAAATTTCTCCAAATTCCATTATAAGTGATTCCGTCACTTTTCTTGTAATTTTCACACACAAAATCATGTTTAGGATCTTGTGACATGTCTAAGAGATTAACAATGGTATCAGAACCTTGCTAAATATGATTTTGAAAACTAGGGTTCATAAACTTTAATTAGGAATTTTTGCTTGGAGCATGAAATTCAAAATTGAGTTGTTGGTTGATGTTAGATGATGATAACTTGGAGTTGTACATTGTTGGATTGTTGAAAAATTGATTGGAACAAATTTCCCTAATTTCCCTAGCTTGGCCGAATAGTACCCTAGTTTAACTCATGGTGATTTTTTAAATTTTGACAATTGGATGTGTTAATGGCATGATATATATGTTGAATGTTGATTTAATTGGATTTGAATCAAATTGGATATTAATTTTTTGTTATTGTCGTGAGTTAGCATGTTTGTTAGAGACTTGATTTTGCTTCAATTTGTGTTGGACATAAATCAGAATGATAAACATGATTAATTAGATTAATTAATATTTTGAAAATGTTAGATTAATTAATTAGTTATGTTAATTACACTTAAAATGGATTATTATAATATTTGGAATATTGTATTAATGTAAATTAGTCCCTAAAATACTAAATGAGCTAATTTGGTTATATTTGGACTAATGGGCTTAGTTGGGCCAAGTTTGGTTTTGGACAATTGGGTTGGATCCAATTGGGCCTAAACTATTTCCATAAAAGTCCAAAATATGATATTTGGGCCTAAACTATTTCTATAAAAGTCCAAAATATGACTTTTAGGCCTTTTATAATCTAATTGGGCCTAATGGACAAAATTAATTATGGTCTAGGGTGATTCCTAAATGGGCCAAGGTATTATGGGCTTGATCTATAATGGCCAAAAGTCCATGCCTGAAGAATTAATTAAAGCCCATTGAACCTAATAGAATTGGCATTGGATGCTAAATGGGTCTTTGAGACCATTTGGATTGGATTTGGAATCCAAGTCTAAAAGGCATTATTATAATAGAATAAGCGTAATAGTTTAATTTGGAATTAAACTTGAACTTTAAATTGGATTTAATATTGTAGTTCGATATAATTCAAGAATACTTACTTTGAGTAATTATTCGTAAACGAGTTGGACTCGCGCAAATGAAATCATTGTATGAACATTAGATGGTCATTAATTCAAGAATTAATTAATTGGATTACATTGATTGACAACATGCTATGTGTGAATGCTTGGTTGTATTTGTTTTAATAATGTATATCGGATGGATATTAGATGGGTGGGAGCAATTTTGAAAATTATTGTAAATATTATATTATTTGAAATTGGACCTGCGTGTCCAGCCTATCACATATTATTCTTATTTTATTTCTCTTCTCACCAATTCCCCTCAATACAAATGAGATTTCTTACAATGTTATATAATTGGGTATATAGAAGAATGTAAAGTGTTAGCGAGAGAGAGATTTGTTCTAAGAACAAAATGTATATGAATATCCATCCGCATATCATTATTATATTTATCGCGCCTTATTGTGCTTTTAGAATGCATGTTTAAGGGTGTATGATGAGACCTAATCAAAGAGAATAAATTGGCTGTCAATTTATGAAAATGCCTTAGCATTTAATATTAAATGTTTCCTTCCATTGAGTGGTTCTCTCTCAAGATCCAAGATTGGCTTTGATTTATTGGCCAAAGTCAAGATCATTGTCTATCGCGGATGTGTTTGAACCATGAAAGCTTTGTATTATTGCATGTCTTGGGTAGTTGTGACTTTTTGGCCAAAGTCAAGGTCACTCTTGTTCATCGATGTGGATTATGAAGCTTTCCCACTGTCAATGGGTCGCGTTTAACTGGAATCATTAAGCTTGTTAAGCCAAAGCCAAAGATTAGTTGATTCAGAGGAAACGGATTAGGAAATATATTAGATATATGTTTCAGACTTGGACGTCCACCTATCGGATCTAGGAATTGGATGAGATCCAATTGATCTTAGAGATTTACCTAGTTAATTTTATACAGCTTGTTGGCCAAAGTCAAGGTTGTGCATTATTTAACAGGATCTTAGCCCACTAGGAAACTAGGTTTCCCGAGTACTCAACGGAGGGTTAGAGGCTCGCCAAAAATTAGTGGGAGGCTAGTATTAAATTTGCAATTTCGTTTAATACTCTCTAATATGCGTGCTCTATTATTATTATTATTTCTCATTATTATATATATTAGTTGGACTAATATTATTCATTTATTGTTTTATTTGAACAGTTAGACTGTACTCAACACTACTCCATTTGTAGTTAGTTATATAGTTGGACTATAGTAACCATTACATTTGAGTGTACCTGAAATATTTGATTGGATAGTTGGACTATAGCAATCAAAATGGCTGGAAAGATAAGCGTTAGAGACATAATCATGGTCAGAACGTCTTTAACGGCGTAAATTCTCCAGACTGGGAAATGAATCTCAGGATAGTTTTGGGAGCTGAGAAGTTGTTCTATGTAATAGAATGACCTCTCGGCCTGAGCCCGGACTTGAGTAGCCAGTAGAGCATGAGCTTTGGAAGACTCACCATGATGATAACTTTACTGCTCAATCTGTTATGCTTACTGAAATGACTCCTCAGTTTCATCGTCAGAACAATGGATTGGATCCTTATGCGATGATGTTGAAGTTGAAGGATCTTCATAGATTTAATCTTAGATCTCAGAAATATGATTTGCATAAGAAGTTATTTCGCTCTCGTATGTCAGAGGGTACATCTATCGAACACTACGTTCGTAAATGATTGCTGACATCGAATAGCTAGGTCAACTAGGAATTACCTTCGAGGCCTAGACTTTCATAGATTTGATCTTACAGTCTTTGCCCGACTGCTGGGGCGGGTTCATCATGAACTATAATATGATTAACCAAGAGAAAACTCTTGGAGAGTTAATGGCTATGCTGAAAGAGGCAGAGCCAGAGCTTCTAAAAGGCAAGAAGCGCGAGGCGCATCTTACTTCGACATCCAAAAAGGCCAAGGTTTGGTCGAATACTTTGGGGGGTGTGAAGAAGAAGAAGAAGGACAAGGCTCAATCATAAAGCCTTATGGGAAGACAAAGGATAAATCCTAGGACATCTGTCCATAATGTGGCAAACGGTGTCACTAGAAGCGTGACCGCCGGAACTTTAAGGTGGACTTGAAGGAAGCGAAGGCAGGCAAGGCTCCGGCTTCAGGAATATTTGTTATTGAAATAAACATGTCCAATACTAGTTTTAAAAATTATATTTTTGATACTGGATGTGGTACTCACATATGTACTGATGTGCAGGATCTGCAGATTAGAAGAAGATTGACTTCAGGGGAGATCGACCTTCGAGCCGAAAATGAGACGAGAGTCGCTGTTTTGGCCGTTGGCACCTATGTTTTGAATCTGCCTTCAGGGCATGTACTTACATTAGGCGACTGTTATTTTGTACCTAGTTTGACTAGGAATATCATCTCTGTATCTAGTTTAATCCGATGCGGGTATACCTTTGTATTCAGGAACACTAGGTGTTTTGTTTATAAAGATGATATTGAGATATGTAGAGCATATGTGAATAATAGTCTTTACATTTTGAATATAAACGTATCTCGAACATATAACATGACAAATAAAAGGCTCAAATTGAGTAAAACAGATGAGGCTTATTTGTGGCATTGTCGTCTGAGACCCATTAACAAAACTCGTATATCCACATTTTCAAAGAATGGATAGTGGGACAGATTTGATCTTAATTCATATGATGTCTGCGAATTTTATTTGTTAGGCAAAATGCCTAAAACACATTTTAGTGGTAAAGATGTACATGCCACCGAGCTATTAGCCCTTGTTCTTAGTGACGTATACGGGCCCATGTCTATCCAAGCTAGAGGTGGATATGAATACTTCGTAACCTTTATGGATGATGCATCACGTTATGGTTATGTGTATCGTATGAAACACAAGTCGGAAACTTTTAAGAAATTCAAAGAGTTTCGACACGAAATAGAAAAACAGACTGGCAAAAGTATTAAAATATTACGGTCGAACCGTGGTGGAGAATACACAAACAATGAGTTTCAAGATCACAGTGGACTCCTCTCGGAACATCTCAGTTGAACAGTGTACCGAATGGAGAAATTGAACTTTGTTAGACATGGTAAGGTCAATGATGAGTCGCACAGAGCTATCGATTTCCTTCTAGGGATACGCATTAAACAGTGCAATACCTATTTTGAATAAGGTTCTGTCAAAGTCTATTTAGACTCCATATGAGATAGGGATATGAAAGAAACTGGGTTTCTTATTCCTGAAGATTTGACGATGCTGAGCATATGTTAAACGTTTGGATATTACCAAATTAGAACTCAAATCGGATAAGTGCCTATTTGTAGGTTATCCAATGGAAACGAAAGGATATTATTTCTACAACCTATAATAGAACAAAAATTTATTTCTCTTCATGCAGTTTTCCTAGAAAAGGAATTCCTAAATGCAGTGATAAGTTGGAGGAAAGTAGAACTCGATGAAAATCGGAGTGATACTGTCCCTGGCATCGACCCTCATGGAACATGAACAGTCCATCAGAGATGAGACTGTTCCACAATCTTCTGATACACAAGAACCAAATAAGTCTGAGAGAGTCAGAAAACAACTTGAGAGGTATGGGTTTCTGATCTCACCTCATATAGACATTAATCTTATTGAGGAAGATGAACAAGCTACGTATGAGGAAGACATACAAGGTATCGATTCTGCTTTATGGAAAAAAGCCATGAAGTCTGAAATGGATTCCATTTTTACCAACCAAGTTTGGACACTGGTCAATGTACCAGAAGGCATTAAGCCTATTGGTTGTAAATGGGTCTTCAAAAAGAAGACATACATAGTAGGCAATATACAAACGTACAAATCTAGGCTTGTAGCTAAAGGATATCGTCAACGACATGGTGTCGATTATGATGAACTTTTCAGCCGTTGACATGGTTAAATTCATTCGGATAATACTTGCTATTGTTGCATATTTCGATTATGAAATATGGTAGATGGATGTCAAAATCACTTTCCTTAATGGAAACCTTTTGGAGGATGTTTATATGCAACAACATGATGGTTTTGTCGTACCAAGAGATACAAACAAGGTTTGCAAGTTTAACCGATACATTTATAGATTACAGCAAGCATCGCGTTCTTGGAACCATGGTTTTGATGAGATCATAAAAGAATATGGTTTCATTCAAAATGAAGATGATTCTTATGTATAAAAGAAGGTTAGTGGGAGCGCACTAACATTCATTGTCCTATACGTTGATGATGTATTGCTTCTTGGAAATGACATTCTCATGCTGCAATTGGTGAAATTTTGGATTTTATTAAAATTCTCCATGAAAGACTTGGGAAAGGCAGCCTTTATTCTAAAAATAAGGATCTACCGGGATAGATCTAGAAAGCTGTTGGTACTCTCCCGGAGATCGTACACTGACAAAGTGTTGAAGAGATTCAACATGGATCAGTCCAAGAAGGGGCTGCTTCCGGTGTCACATGGCGTCTCTCTATCGAAGGATATATATCCTAAAACATAAGAAGAGAGAAATGCAATGATTCAGATCCCGTATGTTTCAGTAGTCGCATCAATCATGTACGCCATGATATATACGCGACCTGATGTCTCATATGTTTGAGCATGTACCGTCGCTATCAAGCCGATCCAGATGATGGTCACTGGATTGCTGCAAAGAACATCCTTAAGTATCTTAGACGATCTAAAGATGCTTTCTTGGTCTATGGGGATGGAGAACTTGAGGTGACTGGATTCGCAGATGCAAGTTTCCAAACCGAAAAAGACTACTGTAAGTCAAAATGAGTGTACATATTTTATTTAAACAACGGAGCAGTGAGCTGGAAATCTTCCAAGCAAGAGACTGTTGCCGATTTAACAACATAAGCGGAATATATTGCTGCAGTTGAGGTAGTAAAAGAAGCAGTTTAGATCCGTAAATTCCTAATTGGATTAGGTGTAGTTCCGTTAGCAGCTGAGCCCCTACCTTTGTATTGTGACAATAATGGAGATATCACACAAGCTAAGGAACCACGATCTCATCAATGATCCAAGCATGTACTTCGAAGATTTCATCTGATTCATGATATCTGGCAATGTGAAGATCGAGAAGATCGCATCAGATGATAACATTATAGATCTGCTGACGAAGGCTATATCTCAGCAAAAGTTTGAGTGACATGTACATAGTTCAAGTGTTAGATACTTGAGTGATTGGTTATAGGCCAAGTGAGAGATTGTTGGAAAAATTACATCACTATTTGTAAAGAACATTGTGTTTTTGTACAAATTAACTATGTGACAAAAGGAAATTACTATTTTATCATTATTGTAATTAGATTAATTGGATATATATTAATGATAAAAATCCATATGGTTAAATAAGATTAATAATATATGAGACAGTATTAATCCATGAACGGTTTAATCATTAAATATCCCTAGTCGAAGTATTATCGAGACTGGTTATTTAATTATGCGAAATAGACTAGTATTACATTTATGCGCGTTATGGAAGCTTAACGACATAGTTCTCATTTATTTAGGTATTGGATACTTATGCATGTGTAATAAGAGGTTCCGTTAGCCTTTGAACCAGGAACAGTTTGCTCTGGATAGACCCACTCGGAATCCCATTGATAGTATGACTATGTGTCTATGGGAATCCGAATCAGGGTAGGTGTATGTGATCGTTAACCTGAGACTTTCATCGCTATTACGACAATCAGTTTACTTTGGTATTGGTCGTCTGGAGCTTTAACAGGTTCTGTGTATGCCTGTATTGGGTTTACTGAGAATCATAGTGTATTGGATACGATGTCAAGATGGGGGTATCCCTTCAGTATATTGAGATGATGGTCACACAGGATACAGAACTAGTACTATAAAAGCTGCAGCTATCGGTATAGTATGACTAGGTCACTACTTCCCGATTACAGAGATTAGTTACTCGGGATCTGATATATGCTTCGTATGAGGTGGACACAGAGCCAGCCTTAGGCCTAGCATGTGACATCTGTTACTGGATCGTATTACGTATTACCTAATATTAGTATTACTATGCTTGATACGGATGATATTACAGATGTTCGGATAGTCTGATAACCTTATTTATTGCCAACATATCCATGAATCTCTTGGGTCGCTTCCTAAAGATTCATCAATGACATTTGACTCTATATAATTTATCTCGGATTAATTGCTGCAAGAATTAATCTGGGATTAACTTCGTATAAAAGAGAGAACGCGATTAATTTAGAAGTAATCGATAAAATAAATTTAATATTTAAATTGGATCTTTCTATTTAATTTATTTATTTGGGTCTAAAATAATATATACGATATATTAATTGAAATTGGATTTCAATACGAAATTAAAATTGGATTTTAATTTGGGCGAACAAATTAATTAGAATTAGTTCGAAAGGGACTGTTGTAATAATTTTACGAGGCATAATTATTTAATTAGATTGGATTTAATTATGGCACGACGACAAATTCGTTTAATTGGAATTAAACGAACCCGATAAAATTGCCCGTGACTTTACGTGTGTCTTTTTATGTTTTGGGAAAATAAAATATCTTTAACTTTGGTGGGCCCATGTCAAGTTGTGAGTTGTGTAAGCCAACTCAAATTTTGAATTTAAATTACGGTGGGACCATATAACTTACATCAAATGTCTAAGAATGATGTAAGTAGTTGGCTTTATTAATTATAGTAATTAAACACACAACAATCAAGTTTTGGAAACAACACACCAATTCTTTTCTTCTCCCTCACATGGCTTATTTTTTCTCTCTTTGGTAAGGAAATTTTGCTTAAAAAATTTCAACAAAGCTAGCACTTGGAGAGTCAAATAAGGTGATAGGGAAACTCACCCAAAGAACAAAACAACATAACAACAAGCTTGGAGCTTCATCCAAAGAAAAAATTGAAATTTCTCCAAACTACATTGTAAGTGATTCCGTCACTTTTCTTGTTTCACACAAAAAATCATGTTTACGATCTTGTGGCATGTCTTAGAGACTGACATAATAGTGGTGCGATTAGTTGGCGTTGTTCAAAGTAAGGCTCAATAGCTGTTTCCACCACTGAGGCGGAATTTATAACGGCTTCAGAAGCTACTAAAGAAGCTGTTTGGATGAGAAATTTTATCACGGAACTTGGCGTTGTGCCTAGTATTGTGGATTCGATCCCATTGTAAAGTGATAATAATGGAGTCATCGCACAGGCTAAAGAGCCGAGGGCGCATTCCAAGTCTAAAAACGTGGAAGTGAAATACTGCGTAATTAGAAAGATTATTGAACGAAAAGACAACATAGCAGACCCGCTTACAAAAGCCTTACCTCGTAAGTTATTCGATAAACATATGTAGGAGATGAGACTACGATACCATCTAGATTGGCACTAAGTAAGTAGGAGTTTGATGGTGTTGGTGCTTGGAGTTCCAATCTGATTTGTACATTTTCTTATTTATTAATAAAATAACTAAAATTTTCATTTCATACCTTATTATGGTATTGTCATTAAGCATATTAAATTGATGTATAGATATGCTAAGAATGACATCGACCTTAGAATAGTCTTGACACTAGGTGTAAACTATTCTTAAAGTAAATATTCATGTTGGACAATTATGACCCATAGCGTCACTATTTGTACAGATCATGGTGTTGTTGTACAAATTAACTATGTGACAAAGGAGATTGCTCTCTTATCATTTGTGATTAGATCACCTAGATGTATAAATGATAGGAGGTCCTAATGATTAGTTCCTGGATTGAGATGATATGAGACAGTATCAATCCACGAAGGATTAATCATTAAATATCCATAGTCAGAGTATTATCGATATTGGACATTGATAATGCGTAAAAGACTAGTATTACACTTGTGCGTGTTATGTGAGATTATAACGGCATAGTTCTCATATATTTGGGTATAGGATACTCATGCAAGTGTAATAGGAGGTTGTGTTTTACCGATGGTATGAAAAACATCTTCGTTTTGGATAGACCCCTTCGGAATTCCATTGGTAGTATGACTATGTGTCTATGGAAGTCCGAAATCAGGGTAGGTGTATTTGGTCTTAACCTGAGACTTGCACCGCTAATACTTGCGACAATCAATATGCTTTGGTTTTGGTCGTCCAGGGCTTTAACCGGTTCTGTGTACGCCTCTGCTGGGTATATTGAGAATCATAGTGTATTGGGTGTGATGTCAAGACGGAAGTATCACTTTATTCATAGTAGAGATGATGTCACGTAGGATACGGTACTAGTACTTTTTAAATACTGCAGCTATCGGGATATTATGACTAGGTCATGTATATTCGATTATAGAGACTAGTTACCAGACATCCGACATGTGCTTCGTACGGGAAGACACAATTCCAGTCCCAGGCCTAGCACGTGACATCCGATGCTGGATCGACATACACGATACTACGTATACTACGCCTGATATAGATCGCTTATTCCTGTAAGCATATTTCTGGAGAATTGGGTAGGCATGGCGATTTGCTAAAAGCCAACCTTGTCTTGTAAATCGGTAAAATGTAGTACTAGGTATGTACGTGTATTCGAATAGTCCGATAACCGTATTTACTGCCAATATATCCGGGGATCTCATGGGTCACTTCCCGAAGATTCACCGATGATGTATGACTCGCACTTTATTAATCTGGAATTAATTAGATGAGAGAGAAAATTAATATGGGATTATTGCGGAGACATTTTATCTAGGATAAAATATTATTTAAAGAGATAGAACGATTAATTTGGAATTAATCGATAAATTAATATATTCGATATATTAAATGAAATTAGATTTTGATGCGGAATTGAAATTAGCTTTTAATTCGGGCGAACGAATTAATTTGGAATTAATTCGTTAGCGACGTTAATAGTAATTATGCTAGGCATGATTATTTAATTAAATTAGATTTAATTACGACGCGACGAAAATTCGTTAATTTAGAATTAGCGAATCCGATCCCGGGAATGTTTGCGAGCGCATTCGCATTTCGAATTCGAGTGCGGCACGTAAATCACATCAATCGTCAAATCACTAGTCGCATCTAGCGTTACATCGCAAAGTGATAGATGTCATTCACTTTGAGTGATTGACACCAGTCACTATTCATGAGTGATGTGACTTGATGGAAGTGGTTGGAAAGCATTATTGCTTTTTGACTCCAAAATTTTGGTTAACCTTTTTGAAAGGTAAATACCAAATTTTTGGTTTATGTTTAATTAAGGTTTTTGAAACCAAATTACAACACATCTCTCTCTCTCTTCTCCCTAAGTATTCGGCCATGGAGGCCTTTCTCTTCCTCTCTCCATTTTGGTTTTTGAAACCAAATTTTGTTCTTGATCTTGGCTTGGCCGTGAGATACAATGAAGAAGATATAATGCTAGCACACCAAAAGGGGTTATACAAGATGATAAAGAAACCCACCTTTGAGCTTGGAATCCATTGACAAAGCTTGGAGCTTGAAGATGAACATGAAGGACAATCACCAAGCTTGGCCGAGAGCAACATCAAAGAGAAGGAAAAGATTTTTCTTCGTAGCATCCAATCTGTTCATTGTGAGTATGATTCCACCATTCTCCTTTGTGTATTCACATATGTTTCATTGCTTGATTTGATCCTTGGGACTTAATAGAAACCTAACAATGGTATCAGAGCCATTTTGAGCATGAAACTTTTTAGGGTTAAAACTGGGTAAAATGTATTTGAGCATGATTTAATGAAATTGGATGATTGAGTATGCTCAAAACATGTTTAATTGAAGATTGATTGGATCAATTTCATGAAATATTGTTTAGAACAATTTTGCCCAAATACCTTAGCTTGGCCGAGAGGTATATATGCCTTAATGTCTTGGAATTTTTTATTTTTGATTCATTGGATGAGTTAGAATCATTCAGGAAATGTTGATTGTGGATTTAATTTGATTGAAACTAAATCGATTTTGAAAACCCTATATGGCCGAGACTTTAAATGCATGTAATGGGTTTGATTTTTGATAAATTGTGTTGGTCATGATTTAATGTGATTAGCATGATTTATTAGGCTAATTGATGTTTTGGAAATGTCGATTTATGTAATTAATTATGTTATACACTTTAGGTTAATTAGATTATGAAATTGGAATTTTGTGATTTAATTAATTGGGCTTAAATTGGATTTGGGCTTGAAAAGTTGTTATTGGGCTTTAATGAGCTTGGTTGTACCAAGTTAGGTTTAGGCTAAATTGGTTGGATCCAATTAGGCCCAAAACCTTTTCCGTAAAGTCCAAATGCGACTAATGGACCTTTAACTTTAATTGGGCCTAATGGGCCTAAATTGGTTTCAAATGTATATAAGGGTGATTCCTTTAATGGGCTTTAGTCTTTGGGTTTGACCCAAGTTGACCAAAAGTCCATGCCTTAAGAAATTAATTGAAAGCCCATTGGACTTTAATTAAATTAACATTAGATGTTAATCGGGCTTCGAGACCCGTAACGATTAAATTTGGAATTTAAGTCGTAAAGGTTCTTAATAAAGTGTAATATTTAATTTGGAGTTAAATAATGGATTAGTATTAAATACAAGTTAAATTGGATTTACTGTTATAATTTAATTTAATTCAAGAATTTGTACTTTGATTACTTATTCGCAAAACGAGTTTGACTAGCGCAAAATCAAATCGTTGTTTGAACATTGGATAGTCATTAATTATCAGATTAATTAAGTTGATTAGATTGATTGATAGAATGCTTGTGTGAATACATGGTTGCGATGCATGAATAATGTATATCGGATGGATATTAGAAGGGTGGGGCAATTTTAGAAATTATTGTAATAAATTTGGAATTTATTAAATTAGACCTACGTGTCCAGCCTATTACCTCCATACTCTTTGTATTTCTCTTCTCACCTATTCCCCTCAATGTAAATGAGGTTTCTTTAGAAGTGTAGTGTAACGGGTAGAAGTAAATACTTGTGCTAGCGGGAGAGAGGAAAGTGAGAGATTTGATCTAGGATCAATGTGTTAAGTATCCATCCGTATATCATTATTATTTATTTATACGTGCTTTATTATGTGTTTAGAATGCATGTTTAAGAGTGTATGATGATGAGACCTTAACAAAGATAATAAATTGGTTGCCAATTTGCACGTGAAAAACCCTCACAAAATATTAAGTGTTTTTCCTTCCATTGAGTGATTCTTACTCAAGATCCAAGACTGGCATTGGTTTGTTGGCCAAAGTCAAGGCCTTTGTCCGTCGAGGATGTGTTTGAATCATGAGAGCTTTGTTCTATATTGGTGCCTTGTCCAAGTCGTGATTTGTTGGCCAAAGTCAAGAACACTTCTTGTCCATCGACATTGATTTCGAAGCTTTCCATGGTCAATGGGTTCCGCTTAACTGAGATCACTAAGTTTGTTGTGCCAAAGCCAAGGCTTAGTTGATTCAGAGGAAAAAGGTTGGGGAATATATTGGATATATTGGCATATATAAGATATATGTTTCGGACTTGGATGTCCACCTATTGGATCTAGGATTGGATGAGATCCAATTGATCTTAGAGATCTACCTAGTTAAGTATCATACAATTTGTTGGCCAAAGTCAAGATTGTGTGTTATTTAACAGGATCCTAGCCCACTAGGAAACACAGTTCCCGAGTACTCGATAGAGGGTTAGAGGCTCGCCGAAAAATAGTGGGAGGCAAGTATTAGATTTGCAATATTCATTTAATTACTTGCCATACGCGTTCATTCAAATATTTTTCATCAAATAAATTAATATATTAGTCGGACTAATAGTTAATCGTTGTTTTAAAATATTTGGACTGTATTCAAACTATTTCAATTAATAGTTGATTTTATAATTGGATTATAGTAATCAATATAATTGAATTTAATTAATTAAAAGTATGGTTGATTATATAGTTGGACTACAGTAATCATTATATTAAAAAGTACATGAAATCATTGATTAAATAGTTAGACTATTACAATCAAGATTAAATAGAAAGATTAGTGTTTAAAACATAATCTTGGGAGAAAATGTGTTTAAACGACTTTATTTTTCAAACTGAGAAGTTACTTTATTTGATAAAATAACATCTTAGGCCTAAGCCCGGAGTTAAGCAAATAGTAGAGCATGATCTTTGGAAGATTCATGTGATAATAACTTTAGTGCTTAATCCATTATGTTTGCCGCAAAGACTCCTTGATAGATCTATCCTTAGATCTTAGAAACATTAATTGCAAATGATAACTCTTAGAGAGTTAATGGCTATGCTCAAGGAAACAAAGCCCAAGTTTGCAAAAAGGCAAAAAGCGCAAGACGCATCTTACTTCGACATCCCAGAAAGCCAAGGCTTGGCCGAAGGCTTCTGAGGTGTAGAAAATGGCAAAGGCAATATCATCTCAGTCTTCTAGGAAGACTAAGGACACATCCCAAGATGCTGCCTAAACTGTGGCAAATGGAGATATTGGAAGCGAAACTGCCGTATGGATAAGGCAGACATGAAGGAATCGAAGAAAGGGCAAGGCTCTGACTTAAAGTATGTTTATCATAAATTTGTTCACTACTAGTATTAAAATTTGATTTTAGATACTAAGTGTGGTACATAAATATGTACTGATGGGCAGAATCTGCTTATTAGCATGATAATGACTTCAGATGAGATTATTTTACGAGTAGGAAACGGGACTATAGTCGCTGTTTTAACCGTAGAAACCTAAGTTTAGGAACTACCCTTCGGGTATGTACTTAAATTGAGAAACTGTTAAAATGTACCTAGTTTGACTAGAAACATTATCTCTGTATCGAGTATAACTCGTTGCGAGTGTACCTTTATATTCTAGAACACTAAAGTGTTTTATTTTATAAAGATGATATTGAGATAAACACATTGAATGTGAATAACAGTATTTATATTTTGAATATAAATAAATCTCAAACATATGACATGACAAACAAATAGCTCAAACTGATGTGATCAGATGAGACTTATTAGTGGCAGTGGTGTCTGGGACACAATAAACAAGACTCGTATATCCACACTTTTGAAGAGTGGATACTAGGACGGATTTGATTCTATTCAAATAATGTCTACTAATCTCGTTTATTAGGCAAAGTTCCTAAAATACCTTTTACTCGATAAAAGTGTAAGTGTCATCAATCTATTAGCCCTCGTTCATAGTGATTTAAGTGGGCCCGTGTCTAGCTAGGCTAGATGTGGATATGAATATTTCGTGACCTTTACGGATGTGGAATCGCGTTATGGTTATACGTTTCTTTAAGAAACACAAATCAGAGAATTTTAAAAAGTTTCGACATGAAGTAGACAAACAGATCGGCTAAAGTATTATTTCATCACAGTTAGACCATGATGAAAATACTTAAGCAATAAGTTTCTCAAATACTTCAAAAATTATAGTATTCTTTCAATGAGGACTCCTCCCGGAACACGTCAATGTGACGGGGTGTCCAAACGGAGAAACCAAATTTTGTTGGACACAGTAAGGTTAATCATGAATCGCGCTGAGCTACCATTTTCCTTCAAAGGGATAAGCATTTAACAGTGCAATACTTATTTTGAATAAGGTTCCATGAAAATCTGTTAGACAGAATTCATATTAGATATAAACAAGAAAGAAACCGGGTTTTCTCTTTCCTAAATATTTGGGAATGCTAGGCCTACGTTTGGATGATGCCAATCTAAAACCCAAATAGGATAAGTGCCTATCTGTAATTGGTTATCCTAGGGAACCAATGTACAGTTTTTATATAACTCACAAGAGAACAATTTAATTGTTGCTCTTCATGCGGTTTTCCTAAGAGGAATACCTATATGCAGTGGTAAGTGGGAGGATAGTAAAAACTTGATGAAAATCGGAGTAATACTGTTCAAGGCACTGAATCCTTAATGGAACATAAACAGTTCATCAATGATGAAACTGTACCAGCAATATTTGAATGCACAAGAACCGCGTAGGTCGAAGAGAGTCAGAAAACGACCTGGGGTATGGGTTTTTGATCTCACCTCATGAAGATGTCAATCTTATTGAGGAATACGAACTGACTATGTATAAGGAAGTGATACAAGGTATCGACTACCTAATTATGGAAAAGTGCCATGATGTCCGAAATGGATTCCATGTATACCAAATATGTTTGGACACTAGTTGTTGTACCGAAAGGTATTGTGCCTATTGGTACTATAATGGTCTTCTAGGAAGACGTACATGGATGACAACATACTAACGTACAAAGCTAGGCTTGTAGCGAAAAGGTATCGTTATCAACATTGTGTCGATTACGACGAAACCTTTTACCTGTTGCCACGGTAAATCCATTTGGATAATGCTTGATGATGCTGCATGTTTCATTTATGAAAGATGGCAACTGAATGGGAAAATCGCTTTCCTGAAAAGGAAATATTTTGGAGGATATTTACAACATCCTGACAATTTTGTCGTATCAAAACTAGCAAACAAGGTTTGCAGGTTATTCGATCCATGTTTAGATTGAAGCAAGCATTAGGTTCTTGGAATTATCGTTTTGATGTAAGCATAATAGTTTATGATTAATTCAAAACGTAAAAGATTCATGAGTATATAAGGAGGTTAGTGGGAGCGCACTGATAGTGACTGTCCTATAATAATGATGATATGTCATTTCTTGGAAATGGTATTCCCATAATATAATCGGTGAAAGCTTAGCTTTCATGAAAATTCTCCGTAGAATTCTTGGGAGAAACAACCTTTATTATAGGAATAAAGATCTACTGGGATAGATTTAAAGTTGTTAACACTCTCCGAGAGATCGTACATTGAAAAATGAACGTGATCTGGTGTCTCATACGCTTTGAGCATATGGAGTCACAAATAGGCCAATCCAAGTGATAGTCACTGGATTGATATTAAGAACATTCGTTAGTATCTTAGAGAACTAAGAATGATGTCTTAAACTATGGAGAAGGATAACTTGAAGTGACTGGGATCACTGATGTAAGTTTTCTAACCGATAAAAACAACGGTACTATACAGTTTGAATAACGTAATAGTGAGCTGGAAATCTTCCAAGCAAGATACTGTTACCGAATAAACAAAAAATACGGGTAATTACTGCAGCTAAGGCAGTAATAGAAGCCATCTAGGTCAATAACAAATCTAATTAGATTAGATATAGTTCTGTTAGGAGCTGAGCTAGGCTACAGCACAGGCTAAAGAATTAATGGTCTCATCAACGATCCAGATATATACTTCGCCTATTCATCTGATTCATTTGAATCATACATCATGGCGATGTGATTATCGTATAAATCACATCAGACGATAATCATGCAAATCCGCTGACGAAAGCCTTTCCTCAACAGTTTGAGTGAACCGTACATAGTTCGGGTGGTAGACACTCGAGTGACTGGCTATAGGTCAAGTGGGAGATTGTTGGAAAATTATGACCCATAGCGTCACTATTTGTACAGATCATGGTGTTGTTGTACAAATTAACTATGTGACAAAGGAGATTGCTCTCTTATCATTTATGATTAGATCACCTAGATGTATAAAACGATAGGAGGTCTTTATGATTAGTTCCTGGATTGATATGATATGAGACAGTATCAATCCATGAAGGATTAATCATTAAATATCCCTAGTCAGAGTATTATCGAGATTGGACATCGATAATGCGTAAAAGACTAGTATTACACTTGTGCGTGTTATGTGAGATCATAACGGCATAGTTCTCATATATTTGGGTATATGATACTCATGTAAGTGTAATAGGAGATTGTGTTTTACCGATGGTACGGAAAACTTCTTCGCTCTGGATAGACCCATTCAGAATTCCATTGGTAGTATGACTATGTGTCTTTGGAAGTCCGAAATCAGGGTAGGTGTATTTGGTCTTAACCTAAGACTTGCACCGCTAATACTTGCGACAATCAATATGCTTTGGTTTGGTCGTCCAGGGCTTTAGCCGGTTCTGTTTACGCCTCTGCTGGGTATATTGAGAATCATAGTGTATTGGGTGTGATGTCAAGACGGAAGTATCACTCCAGTCATAGTGGAGATGATGTCACGTAGGATACGGTACTAGTACTCTTTAAATGTTGCAGCTATCGGGATATTATGACTAAGTCATGTATATCCGATTATAGAGACTAGTTACCAGATATCTGACATGTGCTTCGTACGGGGCAGACACAATTCCAGTCCCAGGCCTAGCACTTGACATCCGATGCTGGATCGACATACACGATACTACGTATACTACGTCTGATATAGATCGCTTATTCATGTAAGCATATATCTGGAGAATTGGGTAGGCATGGCGCTTTGCTAGAAGCCAACCTTGTCTTGTAAATCGGTAAAACATAGTACTAGGTACGTACGTATTCGGATAGTCCGATAACCGTATTTACTGCCAACATATCCGGGGATCTCATGGGTCACTTCCCGAAGATTCACCGATGATGTATGACTCGCACTTTATTAATCTGGAATTAATTAGATGAGAGAGAAAATTAATCTGGGATTAATTACGGAGATATTTTATCTACGATAAAATATTATTTAAAGAGAGAGAACGATTAATTTGGAATTAATCGATAAATTAATATATTCGATATATTAAACGAAATTGGATTTCGACGCGGAATTGAAATTAGATTTTAATTCGGGCGAACGAATTAATTTAGAATTAATTCGTTAGCGACGTGAATAGTAATTATGCTAGGCATGATTATTTAATTAAATTAGATTTAATTACGACGCGACGAAAATTCGTTAATTTGGAATTAGCGAATCCGAGCCCGGGAATGTTTGCGAGCGCATTCGCATTTCGAATTAGAGTGCGGCACGCAAATCATATCAAGCGTCAAATCGCTAGTCGCATCTAGCGTCACATCGCACATCATTCAAACGATAGATGTCTTTCACTTGAGTGATTGACACCAGTCACTATTCATGAGTGATGTGACTTGATGGAAATGGTTGGAAAGCATTATTGCTTTTTGGCTCCAAAATTTTGGTTAACCTTTTTGAAAGGTAAATACCAAATTTTTGGTATATGTTTAATTAAGGTTTTTGAAACCAAATTACAACACATCTCTCTCCTCTCTCTTCTCCCTAAGTATTTGGCCATGGAGGCCTTTCTCTTCCTCTCTCCATTTTGGTTTTTGAAACCAATTTTTCTTCTTGATCTTGGCTTGGCCGTGAGATACAATGAAGAAGATATAGTGCTAGCACACCAAAAGGGGTTATACAAGGTGATAGGGAAACCCACTTTGGGCTTGGAATCCATTGACAAAGCTTAGAGCTTGAAGATGAACATGAAGGACAATCACCAAGCTTGGCCGAGAGCAACATCAAAGATGAGGAAAAGATTTTTCTTCGTAGCATCCAATCCGTCATTGTGAGTATGATTCCACCATTCTCCATTGTGTATTCACATGTGTTTCATTGCTTGATTTGATCCTTGGGACTTAATAGAAACCCAACAATTTCTAGTCGTTAGTTTTGGAATACGGTCAAATTCTTATAACCAAGAAGACTAGCACATGTCGTATATAAAAATTGGAGTTTGAATGGTTTAACGTGATGTACCATGAGTTTTGGAAACTCGTATAAACATGTGGGTATTCATTGGAGTAAATAATGAATGACTCACAGGTGATTCCTAATAGTTGGAAGTACACACCACCGTCAATAGGAATCTCTTCGAGTTGAGTAGCATTTGTAATCCTTTGACTATAGGATATCATTGATTTTGTGTGAGATCCTCCATACTTTGATGCCATATATGTCAGAAACCTTTCATGGTCTGACCTCTAAATGTTCGTTGGGTGTGGACCGATGCACTCAGTAATCAAGTGCAAAGCAAGATAGGATCTGTCAGCCCATATGTGTACCATAAGGGGTTTAGGTATCCATGTATGTAAGGTCACGATTCTTAAAGACTTTGGCCAAAGCCGATCAACTAGGGTGGATCGCATCAATTGTAAAGAATCGTGGACATATCGATATGAGATGTGCGCCTCAGAAACTTGACGATATCTATGTTTCCTAAGCACAACTCGGATAGCCTATGACGGAGGGATTGTTAAACATATGTGATGACATAGACCTGTATAGTTCAGAAATATCGTTCGTGTTCTTCGTGAATTCGGAGGTGGCCAAATTATGTACATATTAGCTAGGCTTATATGACGAACGTGTCTGAACTTAGAGAGTCTCAATATGAAGTGTACTCATAGAGCACTTGGGTAGCCGATTATTTTTGATAAAAGATAATATTCGATATTATAATTATCAACTAAGATAATCAAATATTATTGGATAACATTAATTATTTACTTTGACCTAATTGGATTAATTCAATCATTACATAAGGGCTTAATTATAAAATCATAATTATCTCTACCATTTGAGGATATTATGATAATTGTAAGTATGTAATAATAGGTTGTTTTGTCTTGATTTAATTGGATTAAATCAAGGTGGCAAATATTTAACTAATCAATTTCCTAATCCTTGATTTTTTTTTTTTAATTGGATTAAATCAAAGTGGGAGACAATGGGATTAGTCACACCTAATTATACATATTTGGAAAAATTAGATTAAGCTCACTTAAAAGTTGATTACAATTTTTATTAATTAAAAATTGCCTAAGTTTTGCTATAAATAGCAAGCTTTAGAAAGGTTTTAATTACAAGTTCAAATACAAGCATAAGCAAATTCTTGAGAGATTAGCTTAAGTTAGAGAAGTGTTTAGAGAAGCTTTTGAGGTCTCTACAACATTTCATCTACGAGAAATAAAGATTGGATCTTGAAGTGGAGCTTGGAAGCATTGGAAGCAAGATTGGATCTTGAAGTCAAGCTTGCACACTTTGGAGGTTCTCCGACGATTTAAACAAAGGAGAAGTAGATTGGATCTTGCATCAAGCTTACTAGATAATATTTGATCTTCTCCTAAGCTATGTGTATTTATGTATTAGATGCATGATCACATAGCTTCATGTTGAAATAAGGCTAATAAATTGTGTTAGGATGCTTTGGAAGTATAAACACAACATGCTTGTAATTAAGTCAAAGATTTTCATGTTGGACATGAAACAATTAATTAGAGTTTGGAACTCTTGATTAAAGCTTAGAGCTATAGCTACCATTCTAGAATCACTTGACCACCTTTGGGTGACCTAGAATTGTTCACGAGGCATTTCTTATTGGGATTCTAATTTGGTTTGTGTAATGTATTCAAAATTTATGCAAGTGGGTATTTAGAATAAATTTATATTTTTGTAAAAAAATTTGATATTTTTAAAAACTTGATTTTTATTCTATAACATGTGTTTATGTTGGTTTTGAAATTAAAAATTAATTTTAGGTATTTTTAAAGTGTTTAGGGAAGACCGGAAAGAATTAGAGTCAAAGACCATAATTCATTCAGCACACTGGAATGTCAGCTGAATGAAACGGAAACAAATGAATTGAAAAAAAATGTGTGGAGACCTGATTGTTACAGCGTTGGACAATTATGACCCATAGCATCACTATTTGTAAAAGACATGGTGTTTTTTCAAATTAACTATGTGACAAAGGAAATTGCTCTTTTATCATTTAGTAATTGGATTACTTGGATATATAAATGATAAAAGTCCATATGATTAGTACCAGATTAATAAGATATGAGACAATATTAATCCACGAAAGGTTTAATCATTAAATATCCCTAATCATAATATTATTGAGACTGGACATTGATAATGCAGAATATACTAGTATTACACTTGTGAGCGTTATGAAAGCTTAACAATATAGTTCTCATATATTTAAGTATTGGATACATATGCAAGTGTGATAGAAGGTTCTGTTAGCCGTTGGACCGGGAACAGCTTCACTCTGGATAGACCCATCGGAGTCCCATTGGTATTATGACTATGTATCTATGGAATCAGAATCAGGGTAGGTGTATGTGGTCTTAACCTGAGACTTGCATCGCTAATACTTGCGACAATCAGTATACTTTGGTTTTGATCGTCCGGAGCTTTAACATGTTCTGTGTACATCTCTTCTGGGTTTACTGAGAATCGTAGTGTATTGGGTGTGATGTCAAGATGGAAGTATCACTTCAGTCATATGGAGATGATGATCACGCAGGATACAGAATGAGTTATCTTAAATGCTGCAGCTATCAGGATAGTATGACTAGGTAATGATTATCTGATTACAGAGACTAGTTGCTAGTGATCCGATATATGCTTCGTACGGGGCAGACACAATTCCAGCCCTAGGCTTAGCATGTGACATCTGATACTGGATCGTATTACGTAAAATATTATATACTACGCCTGATACAGATTATATATTCCTCATTGAATATTTCTAGAGAATTGGGTAGGCACTGTGCTTTGCTAGAAGCCAACGATGTCTTGTAAATCACTGAGAACGTGGTACGAGTTACGCACGTGTTCGGATAGTCCGATGACTGTATTTACTGCCCACATATCTAGGGATCTCTGGGGTTGCTTCCCAAATATTTATCGATGACATTTGACTCGAACAGAATTAATCTGGAATTAATTAAGAGAGAGAAAATTAATCTAGGATTAATTACGGGAAGAATTAATCTGGGATTAATTCGTCTAAAAGAGAGAACGCGATTAATTTGGAATTAATCGATTAAATAAATTTAATAGTTAAATTGGATTTTTCTATTTAATTTATTTAGTTGGGCCAAAAATAATATATTGGATATATTAATTGAAATTGGATTTCAATACGGAATTAAAATTGGATTTTAATTCAAGCGAACAAATTAATTTAGAATTAATTCATAAGCAACTTTCCTAATAATTTTACAAGGTATAATTATTTAATTAAATTGGATTTAATTATTTAGCGACAGAAAATTCGTTTAGTCGAACTAAACGAAACCGGGCTCAAAGTGTGTTGTGCAAGCTAACTTGAATTTGGAATTCGTAATTGGGTGGAACCCACAACTTACAACACTAGTCATTATTAGTGATGGAAGTAGTTGGCATTTAAAAGGCATCTTTTTGTCAACTCACACATAATTTTAGTAATAAGTTTTGGAAACTTAAAAGTACTATTCATTCTCTCATATACCTCCACATTGCCGATTCTTCATCTCCTTGGAGGAGAAAATTTTCTTTCAAAATTTTGGGCAAAGCTAGCACTTTGGGAGTCAAACAAGGTGATAGGGAAACTCACCCGAGAGTTTGGAACTCATTTTCAAGCTTGGAGCTTCTACATTCAAAGAGATTTTTTAAAAATTCTCATCCGATCAAAGTAAGTATTTCCACAACTTACTCGTTAAATTCACACTACAAATCACGTTTAGAGATCCTATGGCATATGTAGGACACTGGCAATGGTATCGGAACCATATCTAAGCATGCTTGAATCTAGGATTTATGGACTTTATTTGGGGATTTTATGCATGGAGTATGAAAATTCGAAATTGATTGTTTGGTTATGGTTGGATGATGAAAACTTGGAGTTATGTACAATTGGATTGTTAAAAGCATGAAATGAATGTTAATTGTTGATTTAATTGGATTGAAATCAAAATTGAATGTTGTTTCATTTGATTGCCGTGAGTTGAAGCATGTTGGAATTAATTGATTTTGCTTCAATTTGTGTTGGACATGAATTGAAATAATTGAGCATGATTAATTGGGTTAATTAGTATTTTGGAAATATTAGATTAATTGATTAATTATGTTAATTACACTTTAATTGGATTAATAAGTAATTTGGAATAATATATTAATTTAATTTGTTGTAATTGGGCTAATGGGCTTGGTTGGGCCAAGTATGGTTTTGGACAATTGGGTTGGATCCAATTAGGCCTAAAACCATTTTCATAAAGTCCAAATATGACTTTTGGGCCTTGAATAATTTGATTGGGCCTAAATTAATTTTTGGCATATGGTGATTCCTAATTGGGCCTTGGCATTTTGGGTTTGATCCATAATGGTCAAAGCCCATGCCTAAAGAATTAATTGAAAGCCCATTAGACTTTAATTGAATTGGCATTAGATGCTAATTAGGCCTTTGAGACCCAATTGGATTGGATTTGGAATCCAAGTCTGAAAGGCACTAAAATAAGTGTAATTGTTTAATTTGGAATTAAACATGAATTAGTATTGGATACAATTTAAATTGGATTTAAGATTATAGTTCGATATTATTCAAGAATACTTACTTTGAGTATTTATTCTTAAACGAGTTGGACTCACGAAAATCAAATCATTGTATGAAAATTGGATGGTCATTAATCAAAGATTAATTAATTGGATTAGATTGATTGACAACATGTTTTTGTGAATACTTGGATGTATTTATATGAATAATGTATATCAGATGGATATTAGTTGGGTGGGGACAATTTTGGAAATTGTTGTAAATTTGGAATTTATTTAATTGGACCTGCGTGTCCAACCTTTCACCTCATATTCTCTTTGTATTTCTCTTCTCACCAATTCTCCTAAATGTAAATGAGATTTCTTTATGTATTATGTAATTGGATAGAAGAATGTAAAGTGCTAGCGGGAGAGAGGAAAGATAGAGCGATTTGTTTTATGAACAAATTGTATTATATATCCATTCACATATCATTATTAATTTTATCGCACCTTAATATGCTTTTAGAATGCATGTTTAAGGGCGTATGATGAGACCTAATCAACGATAATAAATTGGTTGCCAATTTACACGAAAAACCCTCACTTTAATATTAAGCGTTTTCCTTCCATTGAGTGGTTCTCTCTCAAGATCCAAGATTGACTTTGATTTGTTGGCCAAAGTCAAGATCATTGTCCATCGCAGATGTGTATAAACCACGAAAGCTTGTTATATGTCGCATGTCTTGGGCAGTTGTGACTTGTTGGCCAAAGTCAAGGTCACTTCTGCACATCAACGTGGATTACGAAGCTTTCCCACTATCAATGGGTCACGCTTAACTGGAATCATTAAGCTTGTTGAGCCAAAGCCAAGACTTAGTTGATTCAGAGGAAAAGGTTAGGAAATATATTGGATATATGTCTTGGACTTGGAGGTCCACCTACTGGATCTAGTAATTGGATGAGATCCAATTGTTCTTAGAGATCTACCTAGTTAAGTTTCATCCAGCTTGTTAGCCAAAGTCAAGGTTGTATGTTATTTAACGGATCCTAGCCCACTAGAAAACTGGGTTTCCCGAGTACTGCACAGTGGGTTAGAAGCTCTCCGAAAAATAGTGGGTGGCCAATATTAAATTTGTAATTTCTTTTAATACTTGCTAAAACGCGCTCTTTTATTTGATATCACGTCATATATATATTAGATGGACTAATATCTTTTATTACTTTCTTTGAACAGTTAGACTGTATAAGATACTATTCCATTTGTAGTTTGTTACCATAGTCCAACATTTTGAGTGTATCCGATATCGTTGATTGAATAGTTGGATTATTACAATCGAGATAGCTGGAAAGATTAGCGTTAGAGATATCATCGTGGGCGATAATATCTTTAACGGCTCCAAGTTTCCAGATTGGGAGATGAATCTTAAGATAATCCTGGGTGCCGAGAAAGTTACTCTATGTCATAGAGAAACCTCTTGGGCCTGAGCCCGGAGTTGAGTAAATAGTAGAGCATGAGCTTTGGAAGACTCATCGATCTGTCATGCTTACCGCAATGACTCCTCAATTTTGTCATCAGAACAAAGGATTTGATCCTTATAACATGATGTTGAAATTGAAGGACCTTCACAGATCTAACCTTAGATCTTAGAAGTATGAATTGCAAAAGAAGCTCTTTTGCTCGCGTATGTTTGAGGGTATATTTTTCGAGCACTATGTGTCACAGATGATTACTGACATCGAAGGCTAGGTCAGCTGGGCATAACTTTCGAGGCCGAGACTTCTATAGATTTGATCTTACAGTCTCTGCCCGACTGCTGGAGCGGGTTCGTCGTGAACTACAACATGATAAACCAAGAAAAGACTCTTAGAGAGTTGATGGCGATGCTGAAAGAAGCAGAGCCAGAGCTTCTTAAGGGCAAGAAGCACAAGGCGCATCTTACCTCGACATCTTAGAAGGCCAATGCTTGTTGAAGGATTCTGGGGGTGTGAAGAATAAAAAGAAGAAGGGCAAAGCTAAATCATCAAAGTCTTTTAGGAAGACTAAGAACATATCCTAAGACGTTTGCCTACATTATGGCAAACGGGGTCACTGGAAGCGTGACTGTCTTGAGTATAAGGCAGAGTTGAAGGAAGTGAAGACGGGCAAGGCTCCGGCTTCAGGTATGTTTGTTATAAACATGTCCACTACTAGTTTTAAAAATTAGATTTTTGATTTTGGATGTGGTACTCACATATGTATTGATGTGCAGAATCTGCTGATTAGCAGAAGACTGGCTTCAGAAGAGATCGACCTACGAGTCGGAAATGGGATGAGAGTGGCTGTTTTGGCCGTTGGGACCTATGTTTTGTATCTGCCCTTAGGGCATGTAATTACATTATGTGACTATCATTTTGTACGACTAGGAACATCATCTATGTATCTTATTTAACCCGATGCGGGTATACTTTTGTATTCAGGAACACTGGGTGTTTTGTATATACAGATGACATTTTGAAATGTACAGTAGATGTTAATAATGGTCTTTATATTTTGAATATAAATGAATCTCAAACATATAATATGACAAACAAAAGGCTCAAATTGAGTAAAATAGATGAAACTTATCTGTGACATTATCGTCTGGGACACATTAACAAGACTCATATATCCACACTCTCGAAAAGTGGATACTTAGACGGATTTAATTCTAATTCATATGACGTCTTCGAATCTTGTTTACTAGGTAAAATGAATAAAAATCCCTTTTAGCGATAAAGGTGTACGTGCCACTGAACTATTAGCCCTTGTTCATAGTGACGTATGTGGGCCAATATTTAGCCAGGCTAGAAGTGGATATGAATATTTCATAACCTTACGGATGATGCATCGCGTTATGGTTATATGTATCTTATGAAACATAAGTTGGAAACTTTTGAGAAATTCAAAGAGTTTCGACACGAAGTAGAAAACCAGACCGGAAAATGTATTAAAACATTACGGTTGGATCGTGGTGGAGAATACTTGAGCAATGAGTTTCTCGATTACTTGAAAGAATATGGTATAATTTCAAAGTGGACTTCTCCTGGAACATCTTAATTGAACGGTGTGTCCAAACGGAGAAACCAAACATTATTGGACTTGGTAAGGTCAATGATGAGTCGCACTGAACTACCAATTTCCTTCCGGGGATACGCATTGAACAATGTAATATTTATTTTGAATAAGGTTCCATCAAAGTCTGTTGGACAGACTCCATATGAAATATGGACATGAAAGAAATCGGGTTTCTTATTCCTGAAGATTTGGGAATGCTGGGCATATGTTAAACGTTTGGATGATACCAAACTAGAACCCAAATAGGTTAAGTGTCTATTTGTAATTGATTATCCTAGGGAAACCAAAGGATATTATTTCCATAACCTACAAGAGAACAAAATATTTATTACTCTCCATGCAGTTTTCCTCGAATAGGAATTCATAAATGTAGTGGTAAGTGGGAGGAAAGTAGAACTCGATGAAAATCAGAGTGATACTATTCTTGGCACCGATCCTCTCAATGAACACAAACAGACCATCAGGGATGAGACTGTTCTACAATCTTCTAATACATAAGAACTGCGTAGGTTGAAGAGTCAGAAAATAACCTGAGAGGTATGGGTTCTGATCCACCTCATATAGATATTAATCTTATTGAGGAAGACGAATCGGCTACGTATAAGGAAGCGATACAATGTATCATCTCCGCTTTATGGCAAGATGTCATGAAGTCCGAAATGGATTCCATGTATACCAACCAAGTTTGGACACTGGTTGATGTACCACAAGGCATTGTGCCTATTGGTAGTAAATGGATCTTCAAATAAAGACCGACATGGATGGCAACATACAAACGTACAAAGTTAGGCTTGTATCGAAAGGTATCTTCAACAACATGGTGTCGATTATGACGAAACCTTTTCACCTGTTGTCATGATTAAATCCATTCAGATAATGCTTGCTATTGCTGCATATTTTGATTATGAAATATGGCAGATGGACGTCAAAACCACTTTTCTTAATGAAAACCTTTTAGAGGATGTTTATATGCAACACCCAGAATATTTTATCGTGCTAAAACATGCAAACAAGGTTTGCAAGTTAAATCGATCCATTTTTGGATTGAAGAAAACATTATGTTATTGGAACCAATGTTTTAATGAGATCATATTAGAATATGGTTTCATTCAAAAATGATGATTTTTATTTATATAAGAAGGTTAATGGGAGCGCACTGATATTCATTGTCCTATATGTTGATGATGTATTTCTTCTTAGCAATGACATTCCTATACTAAAATCGGTGAAAGCTTGGATTTCATTAAAATTCTCCATGAAAGTCTTGGGAGAGGCAACTTGTATTCTAGGAATAAATATCTACTTGGATAGATCTAAAAGTTGTTGGCACTCTCCCAGAGCTCGTACATTGACAAACATATACGCGACCTGGTGTCTCATATGTTTTGAGCATGTGCAGTCACTATAAGGCCGATCCAGGTGATGGTCACTGGATTGATGTAAAGAACATCCTTAAGTTTCTTAGACGAACTAAGGATGCCTTCTTAGTCTATAGGGAAGGAGAACTTGAAGTGACTGGGTTCACCGATGCAAGTTTTCAAACTGATAAAGACGACTATAAGTCGCAATCTTTGTTTGAACAACGAAACATGAGCTGGAAATCTTTCAAGCAAGATACTGTTATCGATTCAACAATAAAAGCGGAATACATGGCTGCGGCTGAGGCGGCAAAAGAAGCATTTTTGGATCTATAAATTCCTAATTAGATTAGGAGTAGTTCTGTTAGCAACTGAGCTGGGCTACAACACAAGCTAAGGAACCATGGTCTCATCAATGATCCAAGTATGTACTTCGACGGTTTCATCTGATTCGTAAGATCACACATCGTGGTGATGCGAAGATCGAAAAGATCGTTTCAGATGATAACCTTGCAGATCCGTTAGCGAAAGCTATATCTCAGTAAAAGTTTGAGCGACCCGTATATAGTTCAGGTGTTTGACACTTGAGTGATTGGCTATAGGCCAAGTGGGAGATTGTTGGACAATTATGACCCATAGCATCACTATTTGTAAAAGACATGGTGTTTTAGTATAAATTAACTATGTGACAAAGAAAATTACTCTTTTATCATTTTGTAATTGGATTACTTAGATATATAACTGATAAAAGTCCATATGATTATTAACGGATTAATAAGATATGAGATAGTATTAATCCACGAAAGGTTTAATCATTAAATATCCCTAGTCGCAGTATTATCGAGGCTGGACATCGATAATGTGAAATAGACTAGTATTACACTTGTGCGCGTTATGGAAGCTTAACGACATAGTTCTCATATATTTAAGTATTGGATAATTATGCAAGTGTGATATGAGGTTCTATTAGCCGTTGGACCGGGAGCAGCTTTCCTCTAGATAGACCCATCGGAGTCCCATCGGTATTATGACTATGTGTCTATGGGAATCCGAATCAGAGTAAGTGTATGTGGTCTTAATCTGATACTTGCATCGCTAATACTTGCGACAATAAGTATACTTTGGTTTTGGTCGTCCAGAGCTTTAAGAGGTTCTATATATGACTCTTCTGAGTTTACTGAAAATCGTAGTGTATTAGGTGTGATGTCAAGATAGAAGTATCACTTCAGTCCTATAGAGATGATGATCAAGTAGGATACAGAACTAGTACTCTTAAATGCTGCAGCTATCGCGATAGTATGACTAGGTCATGAATATCCAATTACAGAGACTAGTTGCTAGTGATCTGATAAATGCTTCGTACGAGGCAGACACAATTCCAGCCCTACGCCTAGCATGTGACATCCGATACTGGATCGTATCACGCAACACATTGTATACTATGCCTGATACAGATTGTATATTCCTCGTTGAATATTTCTGGAGAATTGGGTAGGCACGGTGCTTTGCTAGAAGCCAACCATGCCTTGTAAATTGTTGAGAACGTGGTACGAGGTACGCACATCTTCGGATAGTCCGATGACTGTATTTACTGCCAACATATCCAGGATCTCTAGGGTCGCTTCCCAAAGACTCACCAATGACATTTGACTCGAACAAAATTAATCTGGGATTAATTAAGAGAGAGAAAATTAATCTGGGATTAATTACGGAAAGAATTAATTTGGCATTAATTCGTCTAGAAGAGAGAACGCTATTAATTTGAAATTAATCGATTAAATAAATTTAATAGTTAAATTGAATTTTTCTATTTAATTTTTTTAGTTGGGCCAAAAATAATATATTGAATATATTAATTGAAATTGGATTTCAATACGGAATTAAAATTGGATTTTAATTCAAGCTAACAAATTAATTTAGAATCAATTCGTAAGCGACTTTCATAATAATTTTATGAGGAATAATTATTTAATTAAATTGGATTTAATTATTTAGCGACAGAAAATTCGTTTAGTCGGATTAAACGAACCCGGGCCCAAGTGTTGGAATTTGTAATTGGGTGGGACCCACAACATACATCACTAGTCACTATTAGGGATGGAAGTAGTTGGCATTTAAAAGGCATCTTTTTGTCAACTCACACACAATTTTAGTAACAAGTTTTGGAAACTTAAAAGTACTATTCATTCTCTCATCTGCCTCCACATTGCCAATTCTTCATCTTCTTGGAGGAGAAAATTTTCTTTCAAAATTTTGGGCAAAGCTAGCACTTTCCGAGTCAAACAAGGTGACAGGGAAACTCGCCCGAGAGTTTGGAACTCATTTTCAAGCTTGGAGCTTCTACATTCAAGGAGATTTTTTGAAAATTCTCATCCGATCAAAGTAAGTATTTTCGTAAATTACTCGCTAAATTCACACTATAAATCACATTTAGAGATCCTATGGAATGTGAGGACACTAATATACAGTGCGCGCGCATGCACTGTAGCGTGCACTGCGTATGTTCGGGAGTTTTCGGACTCTGATTCAGTCACGGTTTTTTCCTATACACTCATAATGGAATATAGTATTTCATGAAATATTTTAAAATTACACCCATACTTGATATCCATAGGTTAGATCCATTTCCGCTGTCCGAGGCACCGATCCGACCCTAGGGGTTCCACAAATGCCCCAACACTACGATATATAGAGAGAGGTCCAATAGAATCATGAAAATTGTCACGGTACTATTAGAGGTACAATACTATCAAACTGGAGAAATCGAGATAATCTTCAAAGCCCTCAAACTTCCGAAGAAACTCATATGTTGATTCATAATATCTCGGAATAGTAACACTCTGTAGTGACGTCACTCCAAATTAAGAGTATGAATGAAAATACTTCGATCCTGAATCAGAACTTCTGTACACGTGAGATCACAAACCATATTCTAAAGTTAATGGGCTTTAATAGAAATCTTCTTAACTTAACATGCAAGTTTAGCCTAACATGCATAATAACATGTGTAATTACACATGATCTTACATGTCAGCATGTCATATGACAAATGTACATCATGCATCTTAGAGAAATTTAGCAATGGACAAGTGTCAGGTGGAGGAATGAAGCCTCCACTCACATGGAAAATATAAGGCTATATAAGCCAATTAGGAATTCTGAAATAGGGATTCTAATATCTGAAACATAGAAAAAATAATAAAAACTTTACTAAATTTACTTCTAATCATAATTAAAAAGAAAAATTGAATATTCTAATCTTCGAAGTGCAATCTTATAGGAGTTTATCATTAGACTCAAAGTAAAACAAAGTGAAGTAAAATGATTCATATTCAAAACCAAATATGCTCAATAAGTCTACGTAAGGAAGTAATGGTGAGTATGAACGGTTTAAAGCCGAAAAAGAATATGAATCATTGTACCTAAGTTCCACCTCGTATACTAATAATAAAAAGTATGCTCAGATATAATGAGTAAGAAAACGAAGGGAATGAGCTCACAATAGTATAAAAGCTGACAACCTACTATACAATGTAAACTCTTACGCATGACTGTATTTCAAAGAAATATAAGATGACATATGATAATACCAACCTATGCATTGAAAAGTAGAAAATTCTTCACATACATGATTAATTGTCATGAAAAACATGCAACATGCATAACTATTTACAAATTCTTTGGGAATTACAATTATAAATATTGTATCATACTACTGGGAAAGTAAAATCAGTTTTGAAGTATTTTCATTTTGCTAAATTTGCTTGGAAATAAATTGTTACAAGAAATAACTTCTTAGAATATTGCATGAATAAAAACGTTAATCTAACTTTGGAAGAATTTTGAAGGTGAAAAAGTGTGAAAATTCTAATAAACTAGCCAAAAATGGCATAAGATAGTAAGAGTTTGGTTCATGTAACCATTCGATTTCAGGACGCAGATCTTGAGATAGTGACAATACCATAAGTACGTGAGACATTGGAATAAAAATTACAGATGGCGATCTTGGCCCTTGATCAGTCAACCAATGAAAACATAAGGATGGTTGAATGGATTAGAATTCAGGAGGAAAAACAACCAGAGGCAATGATGGATGTAGGAGCACAAGTTGCAGCAGAAACTATGGCTACGTTCCCTGGAGGCCCGCAGATTTAACCCTCACTGCAACAACCCACTGTAGATACTTTGGTCTCGTTCCAATCAAAAATCGAAGTGGCATTATGAGACATAGTGAGGTAGGAGCTGAAGAACGTACTGGGAGCTTCTACCTAAACACTATTGTCTAGAATGTCTCAGGATAGTGTTACAAAAGTTGCTCGGAGGATCAATATTTCCCATTCACCCAACAAATTCTGAATGTGGAGAAGTCTAAGAACGTACAGATCCTTACTTTCTAATTATTCAAGAGGAATTCAAATTTATAGCAACATTTGTTCCATTTTAGATAGAAAATGAGTTTGGAACTAGTGAGGATGTGTGTTATTACAAAGCATTCCTGACTAGTTTAGAGAGTGAAGCATTCGATTAGTTTGTATCTGTTAGCAAAAGAAAATCACCCTAGAACGACAAGGGCGAAAGCAAGCAGGAAGGACAGGTATCTCTCCACGGGATGATCCGAACCTAGGACGGGGATGAAGAGAGCAGTCAAGGAGGTTGCCCAACATAGGATGACTCAGAGACTTAGGACAACCGAAACAGGCGATTAGAACGACAGAGGACTCAGACCGACCGAAAACATGACCCCACGATTCCAGCAGTTAGGCAGTTTCCCTCCACGAGCAAGCAGTTATGGCATACAATTCACGGTTGAAGACATGACTAGGCAGTCGCAGGGAAGTTATGGACTTGGAGGCACGACCGGGAAGTTAAGGACTTAAACCGTCCAAGCAGTTTACAAATTCCACTATAAAAGACTCACTCATGCGAAGGAAAAAGACCCCGATCAAATGAAGACTCAAACGAGCATATTTTTATTTTTCATTTCTTAGTTTCATAGTCCTTAGGACTGTAATTTGTGTGATTGCGCCCCTTGGAGGCTTATTCACCTAATCAAACACCCTTTGCTGGGACTTTATCTCAGGAGGTTTGAACCTTACATGCTTCTCTTTCATTGCGCGTAGAAAATTACGCAAACAGTTTTTTAGCGACCACAGTGGGAGAATTGGTGTAAGAAGTGGAGATGCCTCCGAAAAGAAACACTCAAACTGGCTTAAGTACTGAGGAAGATGGACTGGAGCAAACCAACCAAACCCACGTTCCAGCCGTAGTGGGTCACTTCGAGGGTCTAGCAGACGCTAGTCGATATGAATCTATGCGAGAGCTCAGCCCTAATGCAGTTCGTGTATTATTCGATGAATTCACACAGGATGTTGTCGAGCTTGTTATGCTTCAAAATGCTCATATCATGGATAAGTTTACTTCGACTAGTAACTCACATTATGAAAATATGGCCAAACACTTAAGCTCATTAAACGAATTGATGGCCAAATGTGTAAACGGGGGGAAAACCCTGCCGTGGACTACACCTCCCTCTGCACCAAGTAGTCAGGAGGCTGGTTCGACCAATATTCACCCATAAGGGATCACTGTCCCTTTGAATTCCAGGGGAGGAATAAGTCCTGGGGACAATGGCCCATTTCTAGGGCCGAACCTACACCAAGGGCCAAATATGGTACAAAATGAAGTGGTGTTGCCCCAAGGTCCCCAGGTTTCTCAGGGAGATAATCACGACTATATCCCACTTGTGAAAGGACCACAACCACCACCCATAGCAATGTCATTCAATGGCAATGATATGTTGAGAGAACGGATAATCGAAATTCTTCAAAACCAATTCAGTTTGGGAGTATGGCCAATTCAGCCAATGTATCGGAAGCCATATCTAGATTGGATCGATGTGGCATATCCGTGGCCTAGGAATCACAAAGTACCAGATTTTTCTCTGTTTACAGGATCTGGGGAAGTTTCCATTATGGAACACATATGGCGATTTACCCTTCAGTATGGAGAAACAACTGATTTCCATAAGTTGAGGTCATTCCACGGCTCACTGTCAGTAGTAGCTTTCTCCTGGTATATCAGCTTGCCGGCCAACTCAGTAGAAAATTGGCAACAAATGGAACAGTTTTCCATGCGTAATTCTACAAAGCCGAATCTGAAATGGCCTTAGCCGATTTGGAAACTTGAGAAGGTTGCCAGGAGAATGGACCGAGACGTTCTTACAAAGGTTTAAGGTAGCTCGAGGCCGATGTTACGTGCCTTTTCCAGAAAAAGAATTTGTAAGAATAGCCCAAGGCTGCCTTAATTTTGATTTGAAAATGAAATTTCAATATCGTGAATTTTGGGACCTCCCCCAACTCACCACTAGTGTGGTGCATTATGAATTATTATTAAGAGAAGAGGCACAAATGAAAAATTCCAGCAAAAGAACGTATTACAGGAACATCGATTATGAAGTAGGTGAACATCGAATCGGCCGACTTATGTTTGGCCGAATTGTTTAAAGGGGAGCCGTAAGTTTGTAAGGCGTATGCCGAACCCCAAGCCAAAGAAAATAACGATAAAAAGAGTAGAAACTTCTCTTTTGATATCACAAAAGTTGATGCCATATTCGATCAGTTATATAAAGACAAGCAGATTAGTTTGAGCGATCGCCACACGTTGCCAAACGCCGAGCAAATCGGTGGTAAAAATATTATAAGTGGCATAATACGTGGTCCCATTCAACTAATAATTGTCTTATTTTTCGGAATGTTTTGCAGGATGCCGTAGAATCTGGACGAATAATATTCGAAAAAAATGACAGTGGACGACAACCCTTTTCCAAAGCTAGTGGAATTAAACATGATCAAATCGGACCTTACCAAAATGAATTTGCTAAAGTTCAAGTTGGTCCTAGATGAAGGACAGAATTGTCATCGTCCAAGTGCTCTAGAAACGATTAAAGCACCCCAAGAACGGAAGGATCAGCAAAACCTTTACGTACGATGTAAGAATAATATAGAATGGATGAGAGAGTTGGATGATACATGCGAAGGCCTGTAAAGAAAGAGCCAGTAGCATGGCAGCCACGGACCTTCGTACTAAGGTTCTACGGTGAGATTTCAAACTTCATCCAAAATGTGAGAACGTTTAGGCCGAAAATTCATCGGCCCAACGTATGGCATTCTTATCGTAGGCCGTATTCGGGACAGCGTCCAGGAAGGAACTACCCTCATGTGGACAAAATGACAAGGACGCAACTGAGGCGACACCAGCGAAATTATGGCCGTGTGATGCGCCAACAAAGTGAAATGAAGGTCACCACAGACCATATACTCATGCATGAAAGAAACCAGATGTAAGTAATAAAGATAGTGACGGCCGAGAAGGACAATAACGATCTGTGAGGAACGTACCAAGTTTGATAGACGAAAACGAGACGAGACAGACGATGAAGAGCCCCCTATCTTCATCCAATTCGGTAGTATACCACCGGTTGTGGCTAATCATTACTTGTTGTCCGAGAAATTCAAGGGGAACAACAGTGGAGGGTCTGGAAATAACGAAGATATTTATGATGGTGATGAAACCAAATTTGCAGCACTCTCGATAACAGATAGAGAGGCATCGGACAAGGAAACGACTGACATAGAGGAAGAAATAGACATCAGGATCGAAGCACGAAGAAGGGGAATATCACAAATCGGCTTCTCAGAGAATTGTATGAGGCCGGCAACCCTGTAATCGGAATGTTAGGAGATGGCTTGGGATGATCTCCATACCTCATCCTATATGGGACGCCGAAAATAAAACGGACCGTTACCAAGGTAGAAAAGTGAAGATTGACTGTCAATAATGTCTCTCACGATGCACCGGTCACGTTACCACCTTCTGGGTGGGACACGGGAGGAGAAATACCTCGGGCCAACGACGAGAGTGAACAGATAGGCCTATCAGGGAAGGTGATATTCCTAAAACCACCACCGTAGATGAAAAAGCACTTGCGGCCGCTGTATGTAAAAGCAAAGGCCAATGGGATACCCATCACCAAAGTATTAATTAACAATGGAGCAACCATCAATGCAATATTGTTTAGGATGCTATGGTGTTTAGCAAAGTCAAAGGACGACCTCATCCCTACGGAAGTAATGCTAACAAGTTTCAATGGAGGGGCGACAATGGCCAAAGGGATGAGGTCGTCCCTCCATTGTCACCCCTCTATTGAAACTTGTTAGCACTACTTCCGTATGGATGAGGTCGTAGTACTCCATACTTACAAGTATGGAGTACTACGAAGACAGTGGTGTTCTTCGTTATAGACGGGCCAACCACATATAACATGCTCTTGGGATGAGATTGGATACATGGTAGCCGATACATTCCTTCATCTCTTCATCAAGCCTAGTTTTCTGGAACAAGAGAGATGAGGTTGAAATTGTACACGCCGACAACAAGCCTTTCGCTGCAGAAATAAATTCGGCCGACTACTTCATGTAGAAGGAAATTACAGGCCGACCAAAGTTCTGAATGAAGGGAAATATTCGGCTATTGTGGCTCAAAATGAGGAGCCATATCCTGCAAGTCTGCTAAATGATTTTTTTGCACAAACAAGGCCAGCCACAACGTTCTTTAGAGAGTTGACGCACAGTAGTTCAAATGAAGAAGAACAAGCAGAGTAAAGAACAAGCCGCACTCGCGGCTACCAGGGCCAATCTAATGGCCTATGTAACGGAATGAGAAAATGAGGCTGAAGTTCAGGCCGTAATTTCTACCTTAAGGGATAAAATTATTAGCGCACCAGAACACAGGACAAAAATGTCCCCAAAAGTACAACGCCTGAATGAAAAAAGTCCTATATTATTACATAATTATTGGCTGGTCGAAGATCGCTAAAGCTCGTAAGGCGAATCCTTCAGAAGTGAGAACTTCGTCCTCAGGTTCCGCCACTCTATCAGCATCTCAGCATCAGTTTTTCACTAAATCGGCCAAGCCCTTTTCGAAACCAACTCGGGCCAGGGCAGAAGTGATCGTGGGAAGCTCAACAATTTATCTGGCCACTCATTTGGCCACCGATAGAAACCTAAAACCTATGGTTTTCCTTTACATGTGTCAACATGAGACGTTACCTAAAAGCATCGTCCAGCCTGTCACCTTTATTGTTGCGTGTGGCAGTAAAAAAAAATATAGTAAGACGATGACGACATGACCAGGCAGTCGCAAGGAAGTTATGGACTTGGAGGCACGACCAGGCAGTTACAGGAAAGTTAAGGACTAAAACCGTCCAAGCAGTTTACAAATTCCACTATAAAAGACTCACTCATGCGAAGGAAAAAGCCCCTGATCAAATGAAGATTCAAACGAGCATATTTTTATTTTTCATTTCTTAGTTTCATAGTCCTTAGGACTGTAATTTGTATGCTTGCGCCCCTTGAAGGCTTATTCACTTAATCAAACACCCCTTGGTGGGACTTTATCTCAAGAGGTTTGAACCTTACACGCTTCTCTTTCATTGCGCGCAGAAAATTACGCAAACAGTATCCCTATGAGTAAATAATTCATGCAGAAGTTTAATCAAACAATGTTATAGATAAAAGGTTTGATACCAAACTTGCTCAGAAGATCTACAGCAGACGCTCTAGAAAAATACACGTTATACAAAGTACATAGACTGGAAGGATTTTGAGAGCATGGAAGAAGCGAATTTGAAGACCCAACAGTAGATGCAGATAAAAGAATATGAAGACTTTAAGTAGTTTAAAGATCAACGAACTGCTACAATTACTATTGGGAGAAGTGCCCCTCCAGGAAAAAAAAATAAAAACCTCCCCCGAAACCCGTATGAAAGAAAAGTTGGCCCCCGAAATTCCAAAAAATAAAACTCTTGAACCCACACCCAACCAAAAATCCCGAACCCAAAAAAACCAACCCAGACCAATGACATTCCCTTAAACACCAATCCTGCCAAAATCTGGGCTGATAACAAGAACTTCGGCTTGTTTAGAGAGTCTAAACCAATCAAAACCCCAAAATAGTCCAGAGACCGAAACCTTTATTGTGTCTTTCATAAGACATTGGGCACAAGATAAATGACTAGTTTACTCCGAGGAACTGCACTAATTTCAGCTTACTCTACAAGCCACGTCCCACCTTACCAATTAATATTCCTCAATAAGTTTCCTAAGTAGAACTGCACTAAATAGATAGTGGTCCAATAAAATCATTGTACTATTAGAGGTACAGTACTATCAGTCATCAGACAAGAAAATTGAATATAATCTATAGAACACCCGAAAAAACTCAAATGTTGATAATGTCTCGAAGTAGTAACACTCCGGATTGACGTCACTCTGAAGTGACGCCACTACAAAATCAACTCACTCCGAAGAGGATGCATTTCAAAATCCACATATCAACAAGAGTATGAAATGAGAATACTCTGATCTCGAATCAGCACTTTGGAACACTTGAGATCAGATGCCATATTTAAAATTAGTAAGTTTTAATAGTAACTCACTTAACTTAACATGCAAGCTCTGGTGCGGCGGATATGAAACCCCTAAGGTTGGATCGGTGTCCCGTGCAGCGAAAATAGCTTTAACCCATGGATATCAAGTATGGGTGTAATTTTAAATAATTTAATGAAATACTATATTCCATTATGAGTGTATAGGAAAAAATTGGGACTGAATCGGAGTCTGAAAGCTCAAGAACGAGAGAAAATAAAATCAACACGTGTAGAGCATACCGTACGTGCTATAATGCGCGCACGCACTATAGGACCCAATACTCAATTACTTTTTTAAAAAAAAAATCTTTCAACCTTCAGTTCCATAGGACTATTTCCCTAATTGCTTCCAACTCTCCTTAAACACTTAAAAAACACTTAAATTAATTTTTAACATCAAAACTAACATCAACACATGTTATAGAATAAAAATCAAGTTTTTCAAAATATAAAATATTTTTATAAAATATAAATTTATTCTAAATACGCACTTAAGTAAATTTCGAATCCAAAACACAAACCAAATTAGAATCACGCAATGAAATGACTCGTGAACAAGTCTAGGTCACCCAAGGGTGGTCAAGTGATTCTAGAATGGTAGCCTTAGCTCTAAGCTATTATCTAGAGTTCCAAACTCTAATTTTATATCTATATCTAATATAAACATTTTGACCCAATTACAAGCATATTGTGTTTATACTTCCCAAGCATCCTAACACAATTAATTAGCCTAATTTCAACATTATATGTTTAATACATAACTCAACACTATATGCAACATTAATGAAAAATATAGCTTTTGGAGAAGATCAAACTTACCTAGCAAGGTTGATTCAAAGATCCAATCTACTTCTCTTGTTGAAATGGTTGGAGAACTTCCAAGGATTGGCAAGCTTGACTCCAAGATCCAATCTTGATTCCAATGCTAGCAAGCTTCACTCTAATATCCAATCTTCATTTCTCATAGATGAAATGTTGTAGAGACCTCACAAAAATTCTCTAAACACTTCTCTAACATAGACTAATTTCTCTAATTCTTGCTTGTATTTAGCTTTCTCAAGCTTTTGATATTCTTAATTAAACATTCCTAAAGCTTGCTATTTATAGCAAAACTTAGATAATTTTTAATTAATAAAGTTGTAATCAACTTTTATGTTGACTTAATCTAATTTTTCCAAATATGTATAATTAGGTGTGACTAATCTCCATTATCTACTACTTTGAATTAATCCAATTAAATCAAGACAAAGATTATGAAATTGAATAGTTAAATATTTACCACTTTGATTTAATCCAATTAAATCAAGCAGAAACCACATATTATTACATACATATAATTACCATAATATCCTCAAATGGTAGAGATAATTATGATTTTACAATTAAGCCCTTGTGTAATTATTGAGTTAATCTAATTAGGTCAAAGTAAATAATCAATAATATTCAATAACATTTGATTATCTTAGTTGATAATTATAATATCTAATATTATCTTTTATCAAAATTAATCGGCTATCCAAATGCTCAAAAAGTACACTTCATATTGAGATTCTCTGAGAACATGAACGATCTTTCTGAACTATATAAGTCGTGCTCATCACATATATTTAACAATACCTCCACCATAGGCTATCCGAATTATGCTTATGAAACATAGAATACACTCTCAAATTTTAGAGACGCACATCTAATGTCGACATGTCCACGATTATTTACAATTGATGCGATCCAACCTATGTGATCGACCTTCATCAAAGCTTTAATAATCGAGACTTTACTCACATTGATACCCAAAACCCCTTATGGTACACATATGAGCCTACGAATCCTATCTTGTTTCGCACTTGATTACTGAGTGCATCGATCTACACCAAACGAACATCTAGAGGTCGGACTACGAAAGGTTTCTGACATACATGACATCAAAGTGTGAAGGATCTCACAAAAAATCAATGATATCCTTTAGTCAAAGGATTACATGTGCTATTTGACTCAAGGAGATTCCTATTGACGGTATTCAGTATTCGGTCCAACCAATACCCACACGTCTATACGAGTTTCCAAAACTCATGGTAAATCGAGTTAAACCATTGGAACTCTAATTCTAATATACGACATGTGTTAGTCTTCTAGGTTATAGGAATTCGACCGTATTCCAAAACTAACGACTAGGAATATATACCTTTAAGAATAATTTACAATAATAATATACTTATCTCAATGTCGGACTACCTAGTGTCCAATATTACTACAATACTATTCTAAGGTCGATGTTATTCTTAGTATATCTATAC